>CM035426.1:133979990-134014990 GCA_020310875.1 Ceratopteris richardii | reverse complement strand
GAGGTTCCCCATGGAGTATTGCACACATACATGAAGTATGGTGTATGTATTACCATGGAAAACAAGAAAATCCAAGAAAAATCCACATTTCGAGTGGATTAGAAGCTTTGTAAAAGCTCCCATTTAAGTTCTTGTGGAACGTAAAAATCTTGATTTGGGCCTCTCTTGGGGAGCAGATTAGCATGCTCGAAGAGAGGATTTGGTAATGTGAAAATAGGCTCAAGCATCTTCATATATTTCTCTCTGAGATTATGGAGAGAATTTTAGGATTTGCTTGATGGAAGAATGCTTTGGGGCACCCCAGAAATCACATTTTCACACTTTTTCAAGCCCTTCCAACAGTCCACTAGTTTTGCATGTCCCGCTTGGAATGGCCATATCTTGGGCTAGAAAACTCCAAATTGGACGTGCTATGGCTCATTTTGAAGAGTACAAGATCTGCTTTCGGTTTATGGAAAGAAATTTTGGAAAGTAAGAATTTTTGCAGGTTTAAACAGGTCTGCAAAGTCTGAACA
Organism: Ceratopteris richardii; assembly: GCA_020310875.1. Classification (NCBI taxonomy): domain Eukaryota; kingdom Viridiplantae; phylum Streptophyta; class Polypodiopsida; order Polypodiales; family Pteridaceae; genus Ceratopteris; species Ceratopteris richardii. Next base: position 134,014,475 of record CM035426.1, on the reverse strand, counting down.
GTTTTTGGAAACTACCTTCTGGGAGCCATATCTTTCAAACTGGGAAGGCGATTGATGTAATTTGACTTCGAGCTATTTGCACATGCTATATATTTCAATTTATGATCATTTGCAGGTCCTAAAGTGGTCTTTGCAGGTCTAAAGAGGGATTACAAATGCATTTTTTGGGTAAATTTGCATTATTTTAGTAATCATTTGACCATGCTTTATGTTTTGGGAAGTGATCCGATGTTTTCGGACACTTCAAAGTTTGTATTAGGATCTGAGGAGGAAGGTGCATAGGTCTCAAAGCTCATTGAAAAGGACTGGATGCATGCAACTCCAATACCAAATTATTCAGGGATGTATGCTTTATGCTTCATGCATTTTACTTTATGTTATGGCATGTTTTGTATGTACATGCATAGATTGGATTGCATATATCAAATGTTGATCATTGTTTAAATTCTAAAAGTATGCATCAACAGGCGAGAAATAAACTTTTTGATTGTTTGCAGGAAAGGGGATTGCAGAAACTACATGGTTACGAAACACAAAGAATTGTTGCTAGCATTTGTTTTTATGTTTTTGCAGGTTATGGAGTCCATATATGAGTTTATGGCGTGCATGCCATGGGCCTGTCAAACCCTATATGTTGTTGGGTGGCCTGTGTGCCACTGAGCTTATGGTTAAATTTTTTTTGGATTCCATTTCCTGGGAAATGTTGTCAAAAATATCCCCTCTCATTGCATTATATACGCACTTACTTTTAGGTAAGAATGTCATGGCATGGTAACATGCCTTTTCTGCAACCATCAGTAAGCTATTAGCATGCTTTTAAGCATGCATTTGATGAACTTAGTACCATCATAATAGTATAGATAACGCAACTTAAGTAGTAAATAGGATCCCTACACATAATCCTTATGGATTTAGACCATAGGATTGCTAAGGGAAGGAGCTACACCTTCACCATTAGTAATGTGCACAAGCAATCCTATAGGTTACAGGAAGTTGCATACAGGCAGGGAGATACATTTATCATAATCTCCAAGTTAGTGAAGATTTAGTTATCTTCACAAGAGTCTCACATGATGATTAGGAGACTATAGGGTATTATCAAGAATACCCAAAGAGTGACTAGTTTCACTCATGTACATCAAGTAGTGAAGCATTTTTGCTACACTACCAAGGAAACCAATTAGATGGGATCACAAAGATGGGTTTCATGAGAGAGCATCGACGGGTGCTTATGTGATTCGAGTGATGGTTAGGAAGGCCACAGGAATGGCACTAGCTCTATGACTTAGAGCATAGATCCCTTAGTCAGAAATAGTTTGGGTACCTAATACATATATGTATATTGGGATCTACAGAGAGGTACTTAGACCTAGTCTTGGTACCTAGGAACAAGTTGGTTTGGAACAGAAAGGGATATCCATTGTCACATATTGACTAGAACCAAACTAATTAGTTTGAGGACATGGGACTCATTTGAGTCCACCGATATACGTTAAGTATATGGGATTCATTAGAGTCCACCTATATATTCCATTACATGAAATATATATTTGGTTTAGTGTAGGTATGACATTGTGAATTGGAAGAAGTTTTCACTGGTATGGGACGGTGGAAATGACTTCCCTTGTGAGCACTCTTCTTCTATGGCCAGGGAGAAAAGGACTCATCATTCATGGCGTCATGTCTCACTAAATCAGAGGAGAGCTCTTAGTAGACATCTCCTTAGGATTGGGAGTTATCTTTCATAGTTTAGGGAAGATTTATTCTTCCAGTAGAGAATGTGATAGGTGATTTTATCACCATTGGTATCACATACTCATTTTGAGTTTTTCAGGAAGGATAATTCCATCAGTTTGATTGGATCGTATAGATCCATGCACAGAGTATGGTTGGCAGAGATAGTTCTTTACTATGGATACACATGTGTTTACGGTATCATGTCAAATCATTGCTGACCATTTTAGTAGAGGGCTTTGACCCTTATTAGGAATTTACTTTCTCCACTCTTCACTACATACACCTTCATTGGTTAGGGGAGATCTGTTCTCCATCTTCATAGGAATATGTGTAATGATAGATTATGCATTAGTTATGGAAGAGAGGACTAAATAAATTCATGAGGACTAAATAAATTCATGAGTTTCTCTTTTAAGGAAAGGAGGAAGTGGGAATTAGCTTAGAGATCCATGAGAGATCTCACTTTAGTTCAGTGGTCTCACTTTAGCTCCTTCTCTTTGAGAGAGAAAGAAGGAAAGGAAAACATGATTTCTTCATAGGAGAAGAATAGAGTATGTTTTCCTTTAGACAGAAGAGGTGTTAGGGAAACATCTCTTAGTCTTTATTTAAGAAGGAATTCATTTACTCTACTTTTCAGTATAATTTTCCTTCACATGGGAGTTTCTTTCTCCACTATTTTGGAAGGAAAAAACATGGAGAACTTATATGCATGTTCTCAATTACGGATAGTTTGGGGTTTCTCACATATCCTGACTTATTCAATCAAAATTCATTGAAAAGTAGCAAAGAGAGTTTTCAGATATTTGAAAGCTACAAAGAAATTTGCCATGATATTTCTTAAATCTCCACACTTTACACTTCAAGGATTTTTAGATTCTTACTGGGCAAGTGATAAAGACACAAGAAGATCTACAAGTGGTTTTTGTTTCTTTGTTTGAGAATGCTTGATTTCATGGCATTCTAATAAACAACCTATAGTAGCAATGTCTTTAAGTTAAGGAGAGTGTACAGTAGTATTCATAGCTACACTAGAAGCAATATAGCTACAAATGATTTTACGTTATCTTGATCATGTTCACTTACCTGGACAAGTTTATTTAGATAGTCAAAGTGCTATTGTACAAAAGTGTTAGACTTTTTTTCAAAAGGAAGTTCGGCAAAAGCCTACTCTCCCAAACTTTAATTAATAGAAAAAATAAATTTACAAGTGAACGGGCCTAGCACCCATGGGACCCTTGAATCCCACAAAGCAGGGGTTGCTTGAAGCTTGCTAGAAGGTTGATAACCCTTTCATCTCTCTCATGGGGGGTCCACTTGCTTTTAATCTTCTTGCTCTCGAGGAAAAACACTCTATGATGTTTAAAAGGCGAGGTGTTCTTACAATTGGAAATTTTTTGCCTAAAAGAAAAAGAGAATTTTTGATTCACCATTCTTTAGGAGGGTTACCAAAGTTAGCAACACACCTCTCTTTTCGAATCTTCCAGAGGGTCTCACCTCTTATAGCATTCCACAATGCTGAGGAACAACCGATCCCTTCACCTAATAATGCTTGCCTGGAGTTGATTTGTGCCTGCAACAACATGATTCTCTCGAGGGCCCGCTAGATTGATATTGACTTGGGGCATGAAAAGAAGAGGTGTCCTAAGTTCTCATTGTCATGAAGGCATTGTTTACACCATGGTTTGTTCTCCCCCTATCAGGTGACTCCCAGAGGTTCGAGCTTAGTTTGCTCCCTATGGAAGAGTTGGAACAAGGTAAAACAATTTGTCAACATCAATGAAGATAGAAGCTAGGAAGCTTTGGAACAAAGGTTTCCGTTAGTGGAAACACCTCTGAAATCAAGAAACATGCCAATGGATTAGATTTGAGGACATTGACTCGGCTAGCGGAGTGGACTACGAAGAATGGTGCCTGTTGCGGAGAAGATTCAATGCTTGGGAGTGCTCGAGGATTCGCCTCCTTATTGGGCATGAATCCCCTCATTTTGAGGGTTTTAGATGGCACAACGGCAATAGTCTTAAAATTCCGAGATTCAAGAAGAATGTGGACTTTCATGTGACACTTAATAGGAGATGGTGTCTGGATTGGTCGAGTTTTAGGTGGGATTTTAAGTTCCAATCCCATAGGGCATCCCCTCATCGAGGTTAAAAAAAAAAGTTCTTATGCGGCAAATCCTCCACCAGGGAATTTGGACCAAGAGTTAGAATTTAGAGCTTGAATGTTTCCATTTTGATCATATAGCTTCTTCATATCAATATGATAGATTATATTAGATTTGTGTTGCAAGAGCAATCAAACTTTTTCCTTTTCCCCTTACATGGCATCATTCATATTTTACATCCTCTACAAAGACTTTAGGTGTAGATGATTGATATGGAGTTTGAGAAGGTATGAGTTTTCTAGAGTCCAAGCCTTGGCACTTCAAAATACCAAAGGTACTTTTAGTAAAGACTCCTCTCTTCTTGTCTACATCATTGCAACAAATCTTGTGGAAAGAGAAACCTGGTGTTTCAAAGTTTCATCTTGAGTCAATGAATAATTTATTCTTTCAATATATGAGACAAGTATATGCATTTTTATTCTTTCACTTGCTATTAGACTTCAGTGTCAGTCGTTATAAAAAAAAATGGAGCACTTGACCTTTTTCTTCGAAGTGCAAACTTCATTCTTGAATCTTATTTTTGATCCTAGATGGTGGAAGGAAAAACTCAAATGCATTCATGATTCGATTGATGTTTGTAGAATATGTCATGTATGAACAATGATTGATCTTATTTTGATGATAGGTCATATGCAATGGCACATATCGATGTGTCAATGATGTTGGAGTCCTTCATGATTGTTCATGATGAAAAGGGGACTTCTAATGCAGATGGTTCCAAAAGTCTGAATCATATCTAAAATGAAATTTAATCGAATTCGAGCTGATTTTGGCAACAAACTTTCAAGAAAATAGTTGAAAAGATATACCTTAAGAAAATGCACATATAATTTAATATCATGATCTTAAACCTGGAAAGAAATGTATAAATGTATGCGATGTACGTACACATACATATGAGATGTACGTACACATATATATGAGTTGTCCACTCCCCTATTTCATAAAAGAATGCTGGGAACCTAGATGCAGAAATGGAAGTCTGAAATATGTTTCAAACTTTGACTTATGTAAAATCCCATATGAAGTCTATAAAAACACTTTTAATGGATCTGGTTCTAGCTTGGCGTATATTTAACATTATGTAATCACATTCAAATTCTTCAATCTTAACATTATTTCATGTATTTTTAACTGTAGGCTTTGTTCAATTTTATGTGGAATGATATGTCTTATAACATGCAAGTACATGGAAAAAACCTTCATAAAGCTTTTCAATGATAGACAACTTGGGTTTTAGTAACCTCATCCCATTGCTAACGTTCTGTCAAGATCATCATGATTTCGTTGCTAACAGCACTGTGCATAAGGCCTAATGCTGTAAAGTAAAGGTGAATGATTGATGCCGGTGATCATCCTTTAGGTCATGCTTTGGGCCCTTTTCCTTGGAGAAACTAGGCTGATTGAGTTGAAAGCCAACATGATACAAAATGGAACAGAAAACAGACAGAATCTACTGACAGAGATTTCACCTTCTAACTTGGATAAAAAGATATTGTCAAGCTTTCTCTGTAGTTCTGTGGCTTGTCTGTGTGGTATTTCTGTGATTGTATTGGGGTCCTAAATATACTGCAGCTATGTGAATGATACTATTTTTTCTGCTTTTTTGAACCTTTCTTCAAGTACTTGCTAAAATGAGTTGTGATTTCATGAGTCGTTCTAGGTGGTACTGGCAAGGAGAACAAAACTTGTTGTGGATCCAGCTGTTGAACCTCTGACATTGGTATCACTCCTGCAGGTAAACATGTGACAACCATTTATTTAGGATCTGGTACATTCTAGTGCGATATGTTTACTGGGATTCGAAGTCATACCCATTAAACTTCATGTCCTGCAGGAGAAGAATCCAAACTCTTATCAATTTTGCATTCAACTTTCAAACAGCTCGTTCATTGGGAGCACTGTAAGTTCTACTGAAATTTGCTCAGAAAATATTTATTTCTTTTGGATGTATTCTGATGGACTGCCACGTCCTCTATTTCATTGCCATGTGCTGCTTTTACTGTGAGTATGGTGCATCATAGTCTGTGGGCAAGTGAATGCATGATGAAAATATTCTGATTTTCCTTGTCAACATAGGTATGATCCTCCCACACACCTTTGTAACTAGTTTCCCGTTTCCAGAACCTTGTGCATCATAAAAATCTGAAAAAGAAATCATTCATGTGGCTAGCTTATTTAATATTATCTCTTTAGCAGCTCTCTGCATTCTAATGCAATGCCGCTACATTTGCTTCAAACCCATAATGCTGCTTGCAACCTCTTATCTGTTTCTTGGAGCTGCTCCACAAGTTAACCAAGGTGTCACCCTTAAGTTTCCTTGTTTATCTTCTATTACCTCCTAGACTATTATTTTATATATTGAAATTTGACTTTAATGGATTGTTTCTTTATTTCATGTTTCTCATCTCGTTTTTAGTACAATCAAATCTTTAGAGTCGTCTTTTTCATAGATTTTCCCCCCATCATAGATGAACCTTAACATCTGACCTTACGTGGTTTTTGTGGTTACTTGGTTTTTCTTGCTAAAATTTAAAGATAAACTTCAGTCTTTAGGTGAGGCTCTTCTAGTATTCACGCACAGACACACGTGGTTTTTCTTATATAACATACATGCATGATTGCATCCATGCATATGCATGCATCCATGCATACATACATACATACATACATACATACATACATACACACACACACACATACATACATATTACATACATACATACATACATACACACATACATACACACACACAGATACACACATACATACATACCATACATACACACATACATACATACATACATACATACCATACATACACACATACACGTACATACATACATACATACATACATACATACATACATACATACATACATACATACATACATACATACATACATACATACATACATACATACATACATACATACATACATACATACATACATACACACACATACACACACACACACACACATACATACATACATTCATACATACATACATACATACATACATACATACATACATACATACGTACATACGTACGTACGTACGTACATATATACATACATACGTACATGCATACATGCATACATACATAGATACATACATACATTATTATATACTCAACATGTTATACATCCAAGCATGTTTTGTTTTTTACCAGTAAGTTTTTTGACTTTAATCTCAATCATCCTCTTTCCATGACAATACTTGCCACTTGAGTATGAAATAGCATTTTGGAGTAAATTTTGATGTGCATTCTGGACCCTGTTATTCGAATTATTGACAGCCAGAACGCCTTTTTTACAAAGTTGGCACCAAGATCTTCAGTGAGGCTATTGCTGGCACCCGTGCCTGTGGAATTACTGAAAATAAAGATCGTGATTTGGGCTTGGAGCTACTTTCAAGGTGCATCTCATTTATTTTCAATTAAGTCATGTGGATTATATATTCCTCTCTCTATGAACATTACACAGAACAATTTTGCTTTTATTGATCATTTCAAGAATTGGATGTGATCATGATAATAGTGCCAAGGATCATCTGGAGTTCAATATTGTCATGGAGAGTATCAAACAGAAGCTTGAGGTATGCTTGCATTCGGGAGCCTAGTATGTATTTATTCTAATATCTGATTCTTTTTGAAGCTCTCATTTTCCCCTGTCTCGTATGATATTAAAAAGCTGTAATATGTATCTGTAAGATTCAAACTCATTGTATTCTGTAAGACTATCTCGAGTTCCCTTGTACTAGAATCTTTGTCTTCACATAATTACTATATGATAGTTCTTAGAGTTTATGAATATTGTTGCGGTGCTAAACTTCATGCAAACATTCTCTTTCATTGTTCTGAAACTAGTAAGCTGAACATATGTGGTCTGCTACAGGGGATTTGTAAAAATGTGAAGGTCGATTGTTATAAAGATCTCATAAAACAGGCAAACATTCAGCATTTATATGGAAGCTTGGTTGGAGAACTGTGTGACGGAATCTCCGAAGTATAAATACTAGCATTCTCTGCAATAAAATTTTTTAAATCATGTTTATGATAATCATGCTCTTTTGCTCACCCAATGCAATGGTAATCTGTGACAGTTTGAACTCCTCTCAGAGTTACACCCCACACCAGCAGTTTGTGGACAACCACAGAAGCTGGCGAAAAGATTTCTAAATAAAATAGGTAATTATTCTGCGTTTCACACAAGCCCTTGTTATTTACAGACTTTTGTGAATTCGTGTACATCCTAATCTAGTCAACTTTTTTGTTAATGTGTTGATGGGTGCTGTCATATGTGGGGATATGTTTGCATAGGATAAGCTATGATTGATTCTGCAGCTTACAGAATGATCAAATCAAGACCCGATAAAAAAGAATAAGCAAATGACAAAAATATATCTGTGGTTTCCCAATCTTTGTTCTCTCTTCGACCTCTTCATGTGCAATAGGTGTTTTGACAAATAATCCTTCTTTTTATAAGTACCAGAACTATGCCAACTTTAGGCACCTCATGAATGAGCAATAAGTGGAAACATGTATAACTTGTGATGGATGAAACATTCATCCCTGTAAATGATTATTGCCATGTTCCACGATAAGAGACAATTGACAAGTTCTAGAGGCCAATCGAGGCTTAACAAAGTCCCTTTCCTTTTGAGGAAAGCCCTTCTCATTGGTTACTGGAAGAAACGAGGTTGGTTGCTTTATGGTTATGGGTATAACCTCACTTGCTTCTACTGAGGAGATAGGAGACTTTGAACTGGGTGCAGACTCTTCCTACGAGCCGATGCTTCTTTGTGGGGTATGACGTTCTCTTTTTCGGGAACACGTTAGGTAGAGAGTTTAGGAGGTGTTGAGCTCTTGCTCAAAGTCCTTCATACTCCAGTTCATGTCCGGGGCATTGGGTATCTCACCATGCTGGTTCTTTGAAACTAGTAGACCATCAGCCTTGTGTTGGAAGGTCACGTATAAGTCTTGTTTAGAAGATGAAACAGGCATAAAGATTCTGCTTTCTAAGTGGGATAGCTCCTTGGAGTCCCCATCCCTAACTAAAAAAATCAAATCAAATGCATTATAGTACATGGAAAAAAGTTGAGAGCCAAGAAGAGCTAGAGCCGAAGAGTAGGAGGCACTCAATATTGGAGCTGATAGAGAGGAGTAGAACCAAACTTGGTGCATTGTCATGGATCCAAGGAAGTAGTTGAGAGCCAAGAAGAGCTAGAGCCGAAGAGGAGAAGGCACTTAGTATTGGAGCATGCAGAGGGGAGTAGAACCAAACTTGGTCCATTAGCATGGATTCAAGGGGATGTTTAATTGGTGCCGAACCATTGTCTTCTCACTTGGATTGCAACACTAGCTTGCTTGATCTTGTAAATGGGCTCATTGTATTGCACCATTGGTCTCTTGCATTTGTATTCTTTTTATAAGAAAGGTGAACTTGCCTTCCTCTCATAGTAGTGTTATTGATGGTGTTCTTGTTGCCTTCTTGCCCTTAACTACATTTGTGGGTAATTGACGTCTTACTCGTGTGCTACTCTTGTTCATCACTCAAAGTTTGCATACTACGTTTTTCTCTTAACCCATTACCTTTATGAACAAACAATCACAAATTTATATATCCTTTCCTTTTATAAATGAAACACATTTCTTCAAATATATTAATTTCAATGTTATTTTTGACATATGAGGAGAAAGAGATATTCTATATGCAAGAGTAGTACCAAAAGGGATAAAAGATGAATTCATGAATTTACTTAGAAGTTACTAATTTTTGAATTATACTCAAAAGTTACTAGTCTTTAGTTTCTGGGCATAATTTGATCAAAAATCAAAATTCTTGTTTTGCTCTACCTTCTTGGGCATAAATCCCTTGAGAGGCAAAAGGTGAAGTATGAAGCGGGAAACTCAAGAATTAAGGTCTTGTCACAAGTATATTGAAATTTGATTTCTTGCATAATTATGATCCAATGCTCATAGATATTAATGTTGCTACCAATAAAATATACTTTATTGTATATTGTACGGTTGCTTGGAAAGCCCTTGTGAGCGGAAACAGAGCGCATTTTTATTGGTGCACACTAATCTTTGCAATTGTTTGAGTGTTGAGTAGTTGCATCATGTGGTCTTTTGTAAGGCTAATCTATGTGTTTTACACAACTTAAGAACTCTAACGGGTCCAAGATAGTTAATTAGGAATTATAAACTATAATGTCTAAATAATTGTTAGCTTAAGGTCTATATAATAGTATTCATTTTTGGTAAATGAAATATACTGTTTGTTTGTTTTTATTGGAGACTTAACCTATCGATTTCAATAGTGCTTTCTCATTAAAAGAAAGCGTGGCAACATCTATTTGTGATGAGAAAGATAAGATCTACATGATCTCCATTCAAAGCTTGAGAGCAGCGATAGGAGAATTACGAGAGCATGATCACATGTTAGGCATCTGAGAGATCCATCCCAAGAGTCAGGTCCATCTACAAGTGTGGCACATGTTTATATCAGGAGGCATAAGATGCATCTTCAATGAGAGGAGTTTGAACTTTGATTTTGCATATATGATATATCAAGATTCATGATTCATATATCTTATGTTTATCTTACCATGATATCATGATTATTGATTTGATTTCGGTGGTGATTTGTTGAATGATAAATCTTGATATACAATATTGATTAATGAATGTAATTTGGTATTTGTAAAATGTGATAAATTATAATTGGAATTTTGTAGTGTAAATGTCATAAGATATATATATATATACTATATCTTATGGGTATATGTGTATTTTGTCACCATGCATCTTACCTTCATATACCATTTGGTCCTCGCACCTTATGCGCACTGAACTGAATGTGTGGAATGTACCGGACTGCATAGCTCTCTCTACATCACAATGCTTGTTGTTTCATTGCTTCTTCGCTTCACTTACAAGCTCCCCATGAATGCTATCTTCGGTTATCATTTTCAGTTTCTCTTTTGTTTCTTCCAACAATGAAACTCCTCTATGAGGTCTTGAAGTCTCTCAAGTTTCTCTAAGGCCACTAATAGGAATCCCAACATCATCTTGGAAGGTGGTCTGAGCCCCATACTTGGAGTTCATATGTATATATATATATATATATATATATATATATATATATATATGTGTGTGTGTGTGTGTGTATGTATGTATGTATGTATGTATGTATGTATGTGTATATGTGTGTGTGTGTGTGTGTTTGTGCACGTGTGTGTGGGAATATTATCTCATATTATCATGAAAGAATGAGTACAATGGAGATACATGGCATAAGAGGTTGAGGACCCCTTATACCTCCCAGAGACAGAAGTTACAAACATTATATATAGTGATTGATGAAACGGTTCATATCCTTTACCACACAGTGAACATGTAATCAAAGCTGAGTCCTACAAATTCCACACAAATGAAACATAAGCGAGCTTGTCTTCAAAAGGCATAACATCAATGTCGAGTTGCAATTTGACCTTTCAAAATTACCAAGAGAAATTGGAAGAGAAGTCTTATTCTTGAACACTTAAGTATCTCTTAGCATCCAAATATTGCAAAGCAACAGGAAGACACATCGTTTGCTTACCCAAATCCATGATATTATCACCTGAAGCAAAGAGAAGAAAAGTAATGTCAAATTTGGTAGGCTTCACCTCCCAAATGGGAAATAGAAATAGATTATTCCACCATCTTTGGATCTGTGGGCATGTCCAAAAGATATGACGCATATTCTCAGCATATGAAGCACAATGTGGGCATCGTGTGCCTTGCAACCCATGTTTGCAAAGGAATGCCCCTAAGGTGAAAGACTTGTAGAAATTCTCCACAAGAAAGTGTTCATCTTGAAGCTATATGAGGAGTCTCAAATTGTAAGAAATCTTGCATGCCACCAAAGTGGGGATTTTTTAAGCTTCCATCTTAGATTAAATTGATGCACAATACCCTCATAATGGACAAGCAAGTCATAGGAAGTATATATGCACCAGAATACCATCTAGCATAGTTGGACCAAGAGATTTAAATCGCAAGATTTAAATCGAGATTTAAACGTTTAAATCGTTTAAATCGTTCATACCCAAAATAAAAATCGAGGTTTTTATCCACTTAGAGAGATTTTTATTTTTCTTCATTACAAATAAATATATTATACATATTTGCATGAAAAATGACAATATATGATACATCACATGATTTCACTTCATAATGTATCAATTTTCAAATGTAAAACATTCGTCACGATCCATGATTCATAAAAGTTATAAATACCAAAACTAAGAAGTGATGGGGAACGTGATCCATGACTAAATACAAATGTAAGTCTACAACCATAGTATTAAGAGTCAAGCTTCAAGGGTAATGTGGAATCAAGAATCTAGATATTTTAGAAGGGCTCTTCTCTAAGGTCTAAAGCATGTGCAAACTACATTTAGGAAAGACTCAATAGGCATGACTCTCAAAAAAACCATCTGTACAAACCAGGGATATGAACTGTTAAAGAGAAAAAAAATCGCTCTGTATGTGATAAAAATCGTTCCCAACGATTTAAATCGTGGGACGATTTAAACGATTTTTATTTTGACCAAAAAATCGCGGTTTGGTCCAACTATGCCATCTAGTATGGTTTGTATCTGGCCAACGGACAGAAGCATTAATAGAAAGGGGCACTTGATATTGCTCCAGAAAGAGTGCTATTTGAATCCATTTGGATCGACACACATAAGTTCTTCTAATGACTAGAAAAGGTAGAAGTTCCCATTTGGAATCATAACACTTGGCAACGGAATCAATTCCCTTACTATTAAACTATCTTGCTTTAGCTCCTAAAGAATAGGTCAGGGGTGGATTCGACAAGAATGACCAGTATGGAGACAATCAGGCAAAAGAGTTTCCTATATAACATTGCCTTCCATTCCATTTCAAACAAGAGGAAGCCATTTTGAAACTTCGAAGAAGGAAGTTTATATATATATATATATATATATATATATATATATATATATATATATATATATATATATATATATATATATATATATATATATATATATATATATATATATATATATATATATATATATATATAGTGTGGGTGTGTGTGTGTGTGTGGGAATATTATCTCATATTATTATGAAAGAATGAGTACAATGGAGATACATGGCATAAGAGGTTGAGGACCCTATACCTCCAATAGAGAGAACTGCAAATATTATTTTACAGTGATCGATGAAGAGCTTCCTATCCTTTATCACATAGTGAATATGTAATCAAAGCTGAGTCCTACAAATTCCCCACAAATGAAACATAAGCGAGCTTGTCTTCAGAATGCATACCATCAATGTCGAGTTGCAATTTGATCTTACAAAATTGCCAAGAGAAATGAGGAAGAGAAGTCTTATTCTTGAACACTTTAGTATCTCTTAGCATCCAAATATTGCAAAGCAACATGAAGACACATTGTTTGCTTACCCAATCCAAGATATTATCACCTGAAGCAAAGAGAAGAAAAGTAGAGTCAAATTTGGTAGGCTTCACCTCCCAAATGGGGAATAGAAATAGATTATTCCACCATCTTTGGATTTATGGGAATGTCCAAAAGATATGACGCATATTCTTAGCATACGAAGCACAGTGTGGGCATCATGTGCCTTGCGACCCATGTTCGCAAAGGAATGCCCCTAAGGTGAAAGACCTGTAAAAATTCTCCACATGAAAGTCTTCATCTTGAAGCTGTACGAGGAGTCTCAAATTGTAAGAAATCTTGCATGCCACCAAAGTGGGATTTTTTAAGCTTCCATTTGAGATTAAATCGATGCACAATACCCTGAGAATGGACAAACAAGTCATAGGAAGTATTTGCTGCACCACAACACCATCTATAGTATGTTTTGCAAGTAGCCAATCCGGCCAATAGACAGAAGTATTAATAGAAAGGGACACTTGATATTGTTGTAGAAAGAGTGCTATTTAAATCCATTTGGATCGACATGCATAAGTTCTTCTAATGACTAGAAAAGATAGAAGTTCTCATTTGGAATCATAACACTTAGCAACAGAATCAATTCCCTTAGGTAATACACACTCCAGCCAAACAGGTGGCTTTATTCCTAGATGGACTTCTGAGTACAAAGTTGAGATCATACGTGTACCTGAAGGACCCTAGGACCATAGAAGAATGCGTACGCATGTGTATCGACATAGAGGATAATCTAGGAGAGGAGCTTGAGCTTTCAAAAATCTACCAAGATTCAGATAGCTCTTCCAGCCTCTCTTCGAGACAATCTACATCTATTGAGGAGCTAGCAAAGAAAGTAGCTCAGAAACTAGGTGTCTCGAGCAAACAGATACCCCGATTTACCCCAGTGAGATGATGCTATACATGTGGAGGTGACCATATGGCGAATGTATGTCCCATTATGGCTCAACTCCAAGTGAATCCTAGTAGCCAGTACTGCACCATCGAACGGAGGTACACCAATCACACCGCGCAAGATTGCCCATACAATAAGCAAGTAGTTAGGCAAACGTACCCACAACCATACCCTCAACAAGGAAGATACCAGAACCAGTACCCACCTCAACAATATGGTAGACCACAACAACCCTATCAAACCCAACAAAGGCCTCAACCTGTGTTAGTGCAACAACCCTCTCCTCCGGCCAATGTGATTCTAGTAAAGTACACATCTGCAGAAGAGAATCTGAATAGAGCCATAGTGCCAGTGACACCATTGCTTGTTGAAAGTGATCCCGGTGATCATAGTTTTGACTCTACTCACATTGAAAGCCCGCAGGCTTATTACATGCAGTCACCCGAGCATGACGAGTCATACTATTATGAGGACCCGAGTGAACCTAGTGGGGAGCCTGAGTATGCAAATGTCATGTACACAAACCCAAACTCCAGACCTCAACCTAGGCAGGTACGACCCCCATTTCGTAGAGGACCATGCTTCAGATGTCAGGGAGATCACCTCATACGTGATTGTCCACTGCTTGCCCCTACACAACCCCAACCAGTGACAATTCAAGGCTTCTGTCAAGATTGTGGAAAAGAGCATCTCTTACGAGATTGTCCGAAGAACCCCAATACCTTGCCAAAAATCACTCCTATCAACGTCATTGGACTAGTAGTAGACTCTACAGGAAGTGTAACTTCCACTGCCTCAGTGCATGTGGTCACTAGAGCTCAAGCCTTGCAGCAAACTCAAGGAGTAGGGCAGGAAAAGAGTTCTGAGGTGAGTGAGACAGAGAGTATAACCAAGAAAAGGACAAGAGCATGGAGAGATAGCCGAGAGAGAATGAAAAGACAATGGTCACAAAAAATGAGCGAACTTGAAGAGAGCTTGAGAGAAACCAAAGCGAAGATAAGTGAACTCGCATCTCAAAACCACTCTCACACTACCCCACCACCACCACCACCACCACCACCCTTTCCATCTCCCTCCAACCCACCATCTTCCATTCCCCAACTTTCTAATCCACCACATGTAACCCACCCACCACCCAGGGTAGGATCAGTCCTACCCGATCCCACTCCTGAGGATCTAGACATGATGCTTAAAGCATATCAGGCCAGAATCAAAGAAGGGCCAAATGTGAGAGATCATGAAAAATGATACCCTAGAGCCGATCTAGAGATAGAGAGAACAAAGCTTTGTGCTAAGATGGTCGAATTGGCGCAAGCCATGTTTGAAGCCAGTCGCTTGTTCAATGGCTCTAGCTCCACTAGAACACCATTGCATTTTGATGGTTTATTAGATAGATTGGAAGGGTTACTTGCAAAGTCTGGAAAAGGAGCAACCTCCCAGGCTAAGGAGGGGGCAAGTGATAGAATAAGCATTCCTCCCAAGAAAGCTTATGCGCCTAACTCCACTGGACAAGACACCTCTTCTTCTATGAATCGGTATTCACCAGAATTCTTGTGAGAGATTCAGGAGGAGAAATGGGCTAAAGAGACTGAAGTTCCTCCTCCCATTGAACTTGTGGATGACACACATGATCAATTCCCACAAGACCTTCCTTCCATTTATGGAGAGCAGGAGAGTGCCCAATCTCAGGAGAGGTTAGACTTTGAGTCTAACTCCTTGCATGAATTACCCCATTTCATAGGCCCATGGGAAGCTAAGTCTACTTGCATGAGAGCACCCACGGTCATGATAAGAAACGAAGATTCGATCATACCTAGGAATACGAAGGTAGTAAAGAACACTAAAGTGCAGTGCAATCTCACTTTAGAAGAGCTACTCAAGGTTAAGCCGGAATTGTGGAAACATGTAGCCAAACAAGTGCCAGATGTAGCGAAATCTCGTTCCCATGTAGGATCTCATAGAATAGTGCCAGAAATACCATTGGATAAGATAGGAGACATGAGCGAAGGAGAAGAAGGAAATACCTATCTCCCAGTTACCCATCAGGGATACACAACCAAGGCAATTTTGGACTCAGGTGAAGGAGTTGCAATTGCTACCACTTCCCTATGGAAGCGTTGGGGCAAGCCAGCACTCAGGCCGACAAGAATGAAATTGCAGATGGTCGACGGTCATATTGAGAGGACCTTAGGATTGCTAGAAAGAGTAACTCTCACTACATGTGGTGTTGAGTTCGAGCATACTTTTGCTATATGCGACTTTAGCAAAAATCAAGCCTACAAGATGATTTTGGGAAGGCCATTCATGCGGAAGTTGCAAGTGGTACAGGATTGGGGAACCAATTCATTGTATTTGCAACACCTAGGTGTAACAACCAAAGTCAATCTCAAGGATTACTCTCATAGAGACGTACCGCCCATTCAATGGAATCCCATCCATAGAGCCAAGGATGACACGGAGTCAGTGCATTCCATAGGATCAGGATCCTCATGGATGCATGAAGACACTCAGTTGTGGATGTGTAAAGTAACAGTAGAAGAAGAGAAGAGAGAAAAGCCAGAGAGATAGGTGCGAAGGAAACCCATAGATCAATTCAAGACCCGGCCTATGCACCTGTGGTTTTTCCTGACGAAGAATTTGAACCTCACGGCTGGGTGGAAATTTTAGCAACAATGGATGTAGCCATCAATGAAGAACAATGGACACCTCACTGTGATGAGGATGACTATGACATTTCAGTGTTTTCCATAGAACCAATATTGGGAGATTCGGTTCTGGAAGAATGTGAACCTAGCACTGATGCATTCGAGGATGCAAGTGACTTTGATCTAGAGTCAATCATTATGGACCCACCTTTTGCATCAGATGAAGAATACTTCCATGAGGTAGATGCTTACCCTCAGAGACATGAAGAGCTTACAAATGATGTGAGGTTAACCACACAAGTGACCACCAAAAATGAAGGCAAGAAGAGGAAGAAGAAAGAAGTCACACCAGAAGACAAAGAATCTTTGTTTGAGGTCCCTGAAAACTTTAAGAAGTATGAAATAGACGATAGGAGAGTCATGGTGAGAATGCCTAAACGGGATGCTCAAGCAGGAGAGGCCTATGATAACAAAGAAACCACCAAGAAAATAGTTGTAGCCATAGAAGAAGGAGAAGAAAGATGCACCTACATAGGGCATGACGTGACGAAAGAAGAAGAGCAAGAGTTGATAGCTTTGCTAAGAGAGTACAGAGATGTATTCGCATGGAGCTACAAGGACCAGAAAGGAGTAGATCCTGACATATGCTCACACACTATTCCCATGACCTCAGATGCCAGACCCTCTAAACAAAAGCCATATACATACAATGACAACTATGCCGCCAAGATCAAAGAAGAGATAGATCGCTTGGTTGAAGCTGGGTTTATCTATGAAAATGAGCACACTGAACGGGTGTCCCCCATTGTAGTGGTGCCCAAGAAGAATGGAAAGCTACGTGTGTGCATTAACTTGAAGAAGGTTAACGAAGCCACAATCAGAGATAGTTATCCGCTTCCTATCACTGAGCATCTGTTAGAAAGGGTAGAAGGCAAGGAAGTGTATAGCTTCCTGGATGGGTTCTCTGGCTACAATCAAGTAGCCATTGCACCAGAAGATCAGCATAAGACAGCTTTTGCTACAGAGTAGGGCATATTTGCTTTTTGGGTAATGCCATTTGGGCTTACCAATGCTCCTGCAACCTTCCAAAGATTGATGTGCCATGTGTTTAAAGAATTCTTGAGGAAGAACTTGGAAGTCTATGTTGATGATCCGCCTGCAGCATCTGGTTCACTAGTGCTCTATTTGCCTCTTCTGATAACTTATGCCTTTTTTGTATTTGCTTGATCGTTTTGTAGAGCCGCTTGAGTTGTGCAGTGTAGGCAGGGGCTTCCTCCTCACTCTCCTCTGATTCATTTTCCGGTGCCAATTCTTGTTCATGTGTGCCCTCAACATGAGTGTGTTGTACCTCGTCTTCCCAGTGTACCCTTCGTGCATCACTATGTGGCCGTCCTCTTTGGGATGATGATCCGGGACTGTCAGCGTCTATAAGAACTCACTCTCAGATAACTGTGTTGTTTGCAAGAAGCTCTTGAAGTCAAAGGATGTATCTTCTTCCAATGTCGCCATGGAGGCAAACTCAGCATCCGTGGGTAGTGGAGGGGCCGATGGAGTGGGTTGTACCTCGCCCTCTGATTGTGGTCGTTGGAGATGGATCGTGAATGGGGCTACTTGTTCTTCTTCCCTAAGGGGGATTTCTATGGTGGACTCGCGAGGAATTGGAACATGTGAAAGTGATCCCCACATTCTTTTGGCTGGTTGAACTCCTGGTTTTCAACCCTTGAAGAATTGCAACTGTGAGTACTTAAGGGCTCCTTCGATCGACACATCATAAGCGAGGCATCTGTAGATGATTCTTGTAATGGCACAACAACCATTCAAAGTGGGCTTTTTCACTCCTCGTTTTCCTTCTTCATATAATTGGTCAAGGATCCATACTGGCATCTTAATTGGTAGACTCCCGGTCTCCGCTAGGTATAGCCCGTACCAAATCTTCTTATGAGACTGTGTGAATTGGTCTTGAGCTTGAAAAGCAAAGTGCTGAAGGCACATTCGCAACGGTATGGCAATGTTCAGGGTGAGGGCACACATTTCTTTCAACTTCTTGAGTTTACTGTTCTTCATTGACTCCGGTATTAATGGGTCTCGATCAGAGAGTACATGGGTGCCGTACATCTGAAGGGCAGCGGGCTTCCCTGATTAAAGTTATGTTCAGCTCAAACTTTTTCATTTCCTCCTGGTTTGATAGAGAGGGCACCAGGAATGTGCCTGACTGATCTTTATCTCCTGTCGCTTTAAGAGTTGCTATCAAGTAGTAGCATCTGAGGAAATCTGGTCTAGGCAGAGATGCACTAAAATAATCCTGCAATCCTGCTTTCTGCCAAATATCTTGAAGGGTTGCTACGTTTTGTAATGCTTCAAACTCTCTTGAGAAGAACTGAAATGTCCACCACACTCCTCCGAATTCCAACTTGGACTCCCATATGTGGTCCGCATCCCCCAAATCTCCTTGCATCTCATTGAACCAATGAGAATGTCCTTTCACTCTTTCGGTTAAGCCACTTGGTGGATCCGAGATGGGAATTCTTCGCACATTCAGAAGCTTGCCTGCGGCTGCTTCCATGAGACTCCTTGCAGCAGTTGATGCTTATCTGCTAGAAGAAGAAAGGCACATTAGTGTTGCATAGGAAACAGGATGTAATGGTGTTCCCTCCACAATACTAACATGACATTCCAGATGGTTAGTGGTTAGAGGTGAAGTGTTTGTGATAGGTGTGAATGTTGGTTAGAGGTTAGTGTCGTCCTAGATGCATACTTTGGATATGCAATGTACTCAGAATGCACATACATCAGAGTGGATGGATTTACAGAATTGGGTCAGGGGGTTTGATGTGGGGTTTAAGTCTCCAAACTTTGATTGTGGCATCGTAGCCTTTAGTGGTGATGACAGGTACAGGTTTGTGGATTGGCTTGTGTTGGATTTGAGACCTTTTGGGCACCCATTTCCAGACATTCCTAGGTTTGACCGGAGGTGTAATGGTCTAGGGTGTAGGTATCTTCCCTGAGCTGTTTGCCAAGAGAGCTTGTGAGTGTTAATTTATTCTAGTGACTAGAGGTGAAGCTATTTGGGCTCATAAGCAGGCCTTGGGCACCCATATCTATCTAGCATTGGGGATAGCCTTCAGTGACCGCTTAGGGACCCAAACAAAAATAGTATGTCTAGAGTGTTGCCTAGGGGACTCCTCGTTTTAGTCCTTGACGGTGGGGCTCGCTTGGTGCGTTTTTGAGAATCTATCTCTGGAGCTGTGGTTTTTTCCCCTTTGCGTATCCAGATCTGCTTCATGCCACGAGGTACTTCATATTGCCCAGGTTGCTGCACATGCTTCTTGATCATCGATCTCCTCAATGTCGTGTGTTGTTGAGCCTGCCCCTTTAGAATTTTCTCTGGAACAGATCGGAACTCCTCATTGACTTCAGTACCTTCGGCAAGAGTGACAATCCTCTGCATCATAGAACTTTGGACAAGAACAGCATTGTTATCGTCATGTAGGTTCCTGGAGGAACCAGGAGTCAATGTCTTTTCCAGTGGTCTGAGTGATTGATTTTCAAACTCAATCGTGAGGCGGTTTTGGCCTATCCAAGCCTGAAGAAGTCCACTTCTTAGGTTGAGGTTGACTGCGTGATCATAGATCCAGTCTTGGCCCAAGACAAGAGGTTCGGTAAGATCCTCGTCTTCACATACTAGCACTTTTGCCGGCATTAGGACCTCTTGAATGTAGAGGGGAAGTTCCACCTCTCCCATGCAAGGGGTTTCAACACCTCCCAACCCTATGAGATATGCCTCAATAGGAGTGATCTTCAATTGCAATTTTTGGCAGTAAGAAAGCCAAGCCGCACTGCACTAGTGGCTTCTCCTTAATCAATTAAAGCTCTCACTGTCCTTACACTCTCTCCTTGTCCTACTTCTAGGGTCACAAAAGGTCTTCGATCAACTATCTTATGGGACCGTTTACCTGAAGCCTCGCACATGGCAATGTGATAACCGTGAGCTTCATGAGTGTCAGTCATGGACTGATCTCTACCTTGTCTTCTTAGTTTCATTCGCAAGATGCGTTCTAAAGCATCTGCACGTGCTTCCTCTCGAATTCTCTTTTCCTCTTCCTTCCGTTTCCTTGCAATATTGAGTCGATTTAGCATCTCTTCCCTTAGGGGTTCTTGATATAACTTCACTCTGCATCCGCTTATGTAACTTGGTTGGATATCACCTTTTAAAGTCGCTAGTTGCACTGCTCCACTTGTGGAGATCCTATTAATAATCATTGGTCCATAGCCTCTTTTCTCTAATTTTCGTGCATGTTGCTTCAATGTGTAGACTAGGACTAGGTCTCCTGCTTTCAAGCCCTTATCCTTCACATGTGCATCGAAATAGACTAGGTCTCCTGCTTTCAAGCCCTTATCCTTCACATGTGCATCGAAATATACTTTTTGCCTCTTTTTGGTTGCATAAATTCTTGCTGAAGCTCGCAATCGTGTTTCACCTAATCGTTCAAGATCAAAGATTCTAGAGGAGAGCTCATGGCCTGTCCAGTCATGCTCTTGTGCTACTTTCAATGTAGGTATCAAAAAGTCCAATGGTAGCACCGCATTCTGGCCAAATACCATGGCTGGGGGATTAATAGGACCAACAAAGTCTATTCCCCATTTGGA
Organism: Ceratopteris richardii; assembly: GCA_020310875.1. Classification (NCBI taxonomy): domain Eukaryota; kingdom Viridiplantae; phylum Streptophyta; class Polypodiopsida; order Polypodiales; family Pteridaceae; genus Ceratopteris; species Ceratopteris richardii. The sequence continues at coordinate 133,992,893 of CM035426.1, read as the reverse complement.
GAATGCAAGTCCACCCATCATAGGTTTCAATGGCATCTCATCTTTTCGTATAGGGTATTGGGTTCGCTGACAAACATCACATCTCTTCACGTAGGTATGTGCATCCATGTGAAGGGTTGGCCACCAAAAACCTGCAAATAAAATTGCCTTGATCACCCGATCTGGTCCAAAGTGTCCTCCTGCTACACCTTGGTGAGCAGTCTCCAAGATATTCACATATTCACTCTCGTGGACACAGAATCTAAGATATCCATCTTTTCCCCTTCTGTATAGATTATCTCCAATGAGAGTATAATCTAAAGCTTCTTGTTCTAAGCTCCTAGACCCTCATTTTACAGAATCATTGAATCTTTTGGCAGATACCTGTGGAATTGTGGAAGCCATGCGGACCATGGTATATCGTACCACCCCTCAATACGACCAACGACGGCTTGATACGCTACCTCGAAGGGGAAAGATGATTCAAATGGAAGTCTCTACCTCCCTCCCTACCACAACTCAAGAAGATGTTCACATGGCCAGCCCCACTAACACTGATGCACACGACGATGGCACACAGATACCATCTCCACCATCACCTCCCATTCAGCGCACCGAACCCCTCACCACTAGCATCCCCGAACAACCAACAGTCATCTTTACTGAACCAATACTGCACACCACCCTTTTGCCATCCTTACCTATCCCTACCTCTATCATTGCTTGCCCATTTTCCGAACCTCATATAGGTCATCCCGCCACGGTGCCACCCATCAAACCATAATAGGTCACCCTTCTTATCTACCAGCCGTCGAACAACCACACGTCCCTACCCAAACATTAACACACCCATTTTCCCTCACCACTACAATTCCTCTTTCCCAACCCCAAGCCACTGTGCCCCTTTTAACCCCCTCAAAATCAACACAAACCAACCTACCTCCATTCTTAGCAAACCTTGTTCAACAAATTGAGAATTATAAGGGAAAATCCCTTTCCCACCCCACCTCCCCTACATTCACGGCCACCACTAACACACCACCAACCATTCCAGTATTCACGATTCACACTTCACACACAATCACGTCCGATTCCATGGACATTCCACCCTCCATAGGACCATCCACCACCACTTTTGTTTCAACATGATCACATTTCACTTCACTTACACCACCACTTCCAAGCACTATAGGCACAACATTCACTTTTCCCTTCCCCATTTCCCGACCCCTTGCATCTTCCACCTCTACCTCTGCATCCACCTCATTTAGTCATGCACTAGACACCATGTTCGAAGCTGCCACACAACTTAAGCAGGAGTATAGATTATTGGAAGAGAATAACAACAAGCTTTGCAATTTGTCGGCTCACCTCCAGGCACGTGTCAATGCCTTGGAGTTGAGTAATACAGCATTACAACATGAGGTTACCGCCCTCCAACAATCTCATGCGGAGCTCGAAGCCAAATAAACAGAGACGGGTAAGGCAGCTGAAGAACAACTCAGAGATCAGTTGGCCCGCAATGCTAGACTACAAAGAAACATGGCCTTACTTCACCGTCATTTAGAAGCTGCTCAAGAAGAGAATAGAAGACTACAGCAACAGAATCAAGAGAATTTAGAAGAAGCTATCGAAAACACCCCAGGGGCACTTATAGACCCTGCCAAATTCCAAGCTGTTCCCTTAGAACACATTCAGCAGGTATTGGAAGATTATGCGACCCTCTTGGAAGCACACGACCAGCTGGAAGACCAGGTAAAGGAACTACAAAGATCCCAAGTGCCCCCACCACACCCACCATCTCTAACAGAGCCCGAATCTTCAACGGCCAATGAGGTACTTGAGCTACGCCAACAAGTTGCAGAATTAAAGATTAAGTCGTTACAATATGAACGACCCCCCTCTCCACCCAATCAACCAACAGAAGAAGAGGCCATTGTCATTCCAGTGGAAGAAACATTTGAAGATAATTATGAGCCTCAACCTCTTCCAGGAGGCAGAATCACTGACGAGGGAATGGACACATACGAGGAACCCCCTCCGGCATGGATGAAGCAGGTAGAAGAGATGGGCCACACTCACGAAGAACGCATAGCAACTCAGATGCTTGCCATGAAAACCATTGAGGAGACCATACTCCAATCTGAATATTTCAAGCACTTGGCTACTAGGCGCTTAATAACCAGTTCAGAGTTACAGTATAAGCCCTACTTTGTGATAACTCTGAACAATTTGTAAGAGTTCTTTCTAGGTCTAACAATTTTTCTCCACAACCTTGTCCACTTACCATACTGTCCTTGACCTTGAATGTTCCATGTTGCTAACTTCATGACACTTGCAGAGAAGTGTGAGAGGAATCAACATGAGCTAGTGCCGGGGCCAAATCCTGGAGCACAATGTCCATATTATTGTAACAATCTGCCATATAATCTTCGGTGTGAGGTGCAAAATTAGCATATAATCTTCAGTGTGAGGTGCAAAATTAGCATATAATCTTTAGGGTGAGGTCCATATAATCTTCAGTGTGAGGTGCAAAATTAGCATCACATGTGGGGGAGGCCGAGTAGCCCAATTGAAATTAGCGTCGTTTGCCATGGAGCAATGCTTTCTTGTAACTAACTTGAATAAATCCATCATTATCAACAACTCTTTTCCTTACTTCATCCTCTCTCCTACCTAGAGCATCTTTGCTATTTCCTTCTCCGCTTATATGCATTAGGTTTTACTTGAGTTATAGGGCTGAAGGATGCATCTTCTTTTCAACCATTATTTCCTCCCCCTTATATCTAGGGCCTTGAATTATCTGAGATCTAGGAATCGTTGTATTACCAAAAGGTAAACTAGTAGGCGGAGTAGCCCTTTGTTTACGGGGACCATAATTTTACGTCCAGGACAAGTGAAAATAAGATTAACTCCCTTAGATTTCAAAGAAGGACAATTTTTTGAATAATGTCCTAAATTCTCACAATCAAAACATGAGCTAGCCATGTTAACCCACTTCAAGTAGATAACAATTCTGCCAACATTAGGCACATTAATACCAAGTGTTCTAGGAATTGGTTTGGAAGTATTATAGAGAACACAAATCCTATTTTTATTAGGGGAAGAAATAGATGGGGTATATAACACCTTTCCTAATACTTTAGCCACATGTCCAATACTGGCCCATAGAAAAGAAGGCAAATCCATGAGTTCCATCCACACTTGCCATTTATAGAGGAGCTCCTCCTTTATTACCTTGACCGGCTTGCAAGGGAATACATGCGCCATTAAACCACATAAAACAATAGTATGCTTCTCCAGAAACTGTGACTTAACATTATTCTCATTAAAGATCACCTCAAACAACCCATGATCAGAGTAAAAAACTTTGTCTACTAAATCATTACCCATGCTTGCATTAATGGCATATGCCACATCCACTATCAGTGGGTATACGAGTGGTGAAAAAAAGAAGCAGACATCTCTCATGAAACATGAGGGTTGACTCCCAAATCAATGATGGATTGACATCAACTTTCAATTCCCTCTGTACATTTTCGTCATGAGTGAGAGCATCCTCCATGATAAATTTCAACTTATCCACATCCACATTATTTGAAAGAGGAGTTTGAGGAACAACATCATCAGCTTGAGAAGGTTGATGCAGAGAGGTGTTTGAACTTTGCACAGTGTCTTGCAAATCCATAGTTGTTAGCAACGTTTAAGCAACGTCCAAGGCAACGCGTTGTTAATGCGTTAGCAGCATAGCAATGTTTTGGCCTAGACATTGCTAAAACGTTGCGAAGACGATTTTTTTGTTTTTTTTTTTAAATATTTTGGTTAATCTAAGATTCTATAGGTAATATATGATGAAGTGCATCCTTTTACACATCTAAATAAAAGTAGACATGCGACATGTCCTATGTATATTACACACATGCATATACACATACATATATACATACATATTACATACACACATATACGTACATATATACATACATATATACATACATATTACATACATACATGCATACAACATACATACATGCATAGAACATGCATGCACGCATTCCTCATGCATGCATTCATACATCATGCATGCATAAATACATACATACATACATATAAGTAGATACATGCATATTACATACATACATACATACATACATACATACATACATACATACATACATACATACATACATACATACATACATTTATACATACATACATACATACATACATGCATATTTGTTATTATATATATACAAACAAACATATATAGTATATTATAGGACAAACCAGAGAGATGGACATATATAATATAGATTATTGACTCTGGATTAGTCCCTACACAATTCAACATTCATGGTCATTCATGGTGATGTCTGTACTTAGTTAGATCAATCATCATAGAAGAGTACCCTTGGATTTGAAGGGCCAAGGCCAAGGATGCAACTTTTGTCCAAGCTTTGTAAGTGCATTAGAAGGAGAACATTGGAAATCCAAAATATGTGGCTATCTCAAGGTGATAAGGCCCATAAAGAAAATCATACACAAATGAATTTCTATAGTGTACACTCTACACTTTTATAGCTTTTTAATGTCTTCCTCATTCTCCTTGTTTTTTTATTGCATGTATTGGACATTTTGAATAGGATTTTAACTAATTTTTGATCCCTCCAAGGGAAAATATAATTTTGGGTATTTCTTGGACTTCAAAAAAAATGCATGTAAAGCAACGCGTTGCGAACCATTCGCAATGCGTTGCGATGCAACTATGTGCAAATCTGAAGAGGATGCCATGTTATATCTTGAGAATCTCGAGGTGCTCAGTTTCTCAAAGTTTCTTTATTCTGTGAAGGTTGTAGAGACTCTATACACAAGACGAAAACCCTAATTGCAAAGAGAAGGAGATGCACATTTGACGAAGACCCTAATCATGAGCAAGAACAGGTGCGCTCCTCGATTACAGAGATGGATGTCGAGCTTTCCTTTCAGCAAGAGAAATGAGCAGGACGTAGTGCAGCTATCATATATATATATATATATATATATATATATATATATATATATATATATACATATATATATATATATATATATATATATATATATATATATATATGTATATATATATATGTATATATATATATATATATATATATATATATATATATATATATATATATATATATATATATATAAATATAAATATATATATATATATTTATATATTTGTGGGAATGCTCACTTTGTTTCATTAAGAAAGAATAATGTACAAGAATGTGAGAAGGGAGGATCATCTCCCTATTCCGGAAACCTACAAAAATAGTCTACAAGTATGTGTGTGTGTGTGTGTGTGTGTGTGTGTATATATATATATATATATATATATATATATATATATATATATATATATATATATATATATATATATATATATATATATATATATATATATATATATATATATATATATATATATATATATATATATATACTTACTCATAATTAGGACCTTTTGTTAAGTTCACTCAAAGATAAGTCTTAGTTTTTGCACACACTTAGAAGACCTAAACTTTTACTGAACGTTGCTTGAATCACTCAAAGTGAGTTATGTATGAAGTAGAATCAATAAGAAAGACCAAATACTATTTTTGTACAAAGTTATCTATGCTTATTATGATATGCCTACAAAAAGATAATTAAAAAGCTAGCAAAGGGTTTGCTTAGATAAAGGCTTGCTTCCTCAAGCAATTCAACTTTGAAAACTTGTAGCTATAAGTGGAGAACTTCTTGGAATAACCATCGCTAAGTTCGAAAATCGGTGTCTTATACATGCAAGAAGAAACTTCTAGGTTTCAGGTATTAATCACCAAAAAGTATGGACACGAGTTTTGGGTGATTGTTGGTTGCTTCCATTTGTAAAACTTGAGGAGATTGTTGAGTCTTGTGCCCAAGAATGTACTTTGATTGGTCCACGTGCTTTGCTTGCTGATTAGCTCTCAAAATCCCAAGATTAGAGCTTGATTTTCAAGAACAAATTTAACAACATCATTTTGCTTAGTTACATATGGCATTTTACATTGGTCTTTTAATGTGTCCTCAAGAAGAAATGCATCGACTTCAAAAGACATGTATTCCTCTCAATCAGAACACTTATTTTACATGTTAACATTTTTTTGGGTGTACATGGGAACTTTTAAAGCATAAATACACATTAGACTTCACCTTGAGTGGATAGATACATGCATGAATGGAAAAGTCATCTATAAAGGTCATGAAGTATAGACTACTATCAAATGATGGTGTTTATAGAGAATCACAAATATCATTCTTAAGAAGCTGCAATTTATGCTCAGCTTTCATTGTATCACCTTTGGGAATGGAAGAACATTACATTTCACCCAAAATACAAAGCTTAACAAACTTGTTAAGAAGGTGTCTCAAATTTAGGCGAAGAGAACATTGTATTAGACTTTCATAGGTTTAGCAAACTTGCGAAGATGGTGAAAACATGGATTCTAAAGTTTTGTACTCAAATTGGTCCACAAATCTTCAAATGCACATGCTACATCTTTCATAGATTTTTGGTTATTTATGATTTTATACAACCCTAGACATAGAATACTAAAAGCCATACTTTTGACACCATTAGAGTGAACTTGAGAGATCATGAGCTTTACATTGGCACATAAAGAAATTGATATGTGAAGATATTGTCATAAGCATTAGTACGGCTAAGTTTCCAAGCTCATGTAAGAGGAGAAGAGGAGTTGTTTTTGCATGTAACAATATCCTTTGTAGGGCGTGCTTAAGTGAGGTGAAAGAATTGTACCATGGGGTTATGTGTCTGATTGCATGATTATCAAAATATTATTTTTGGCTGCATTGCATGCATACATTAATCATGGGAGAATGGAGAATAACTAAACTGAGTAGTAAAACCCCACTTTATTTAGAAGTAAACAAATCTGAACCAGCTATTCAAACCTCTTTTCTTTCTGGCGGTCTCTGCCTCTTTACTATTGAGTATATGACCTTTCTCAAGCACATGATCGTTAACCTTACAGTACTTGCAGATTTGTTTTTTCTTTGTTTGGATTTCTCTCATCTTTGTCTTCTTTCTTTGACTCTGTAGCATTGGTAGATTTTCTTATGAGAGGAGAAAGAGGCAACTCTATCCTTGCCTTTCTTATAAGCGACATTTGCTTGATCTGCAACACTCATGGTGGACTTGTTGTGCTTAGGTTGCTCCTTTTGCAACAATATAGAAACTAACTCTTCAGATGATATGACATTGGCTTTCCTTTCATCATCAAACAAAAGGCAGATGCAAAACTTTGATAAGAACGAGGCATCCCATTAAGGATACTCTCCAAAAATCAATTGTATAATGAAATCTCATCTACAACAATCCTTTGCTCTTTTAAATCCTTGATCTCTGATAGAAAATTGTCCATATTATCACTTTTATTCATGTGCTCATTCTCCAATTGCTTTTGAAGTTGACTGACACCAACCTCATTTTTTGCTTTATAGAATGTGCAAAGAGTATTCCAATCATCCTTAGCTGTTTTACATAAGCAGATATGAGCTATAATGGAACACTTGACAAAGAAAACAATCAAGATATGTGCTTGTGCATGTCTACCATCCGGTTGAAGTTTCTTTGCAGTGGTTTTTTGGGGGGCTCATAGTGTTTTTGATATACTTGAAATGGGAACTAGTGCAAAGGTAGAACCTGTAGCATCCCTCATACCACTTATATCAGCTACATTTGTAGTATTTGGGGCTACAACAGGACATACTTCAACATCCTACACAACGTTCCACAAGCACTGTCTATCAATATAGAACACAAAATATGCACACAATTGGAACTATCCAGCTTTATACAACGTCAACAACCAATGTAGGAAATGCATCATTGTTATCAACCATGGCCACCCACTAAACCTTGATGCAAAACAATTGACTATTTGATAGAAAAACTGAATGGAAGTACCTTGTGGAGCTTTGCAATATTTGTATTAGACTTCATGATGCTATATTGATGGGAACTTCAGCAGAAATTTGCTCAGAAACACAAAATTGTTTGCATAAGTTGTGCTATACTGTGAATATAGACTGGAATGAGCAAGAGTGCAAATTCTGACGCTTTCAAGCTCCTCATGCTTTCTTAAAGCAAGGACATGCTTTGATACTGGTTGTTGGAGTTTGGGGAGGGGGAAAACACACAAATAGCATGGGGAAGAAGAAGGTCAAAGATGCACACATAGTGCTAATACTAATTGTGGAATGTACTGATAAGCAGCCCATTAGTATTATTGGTGTATATACAAGCAGTGGGAAATAACCTCCTTAACAGAGAAAGAAGTGCCCTGGCAGATTTAAGCATGTTATCACACATCACCACCAAAATGTACTAACATTGCATAATAAGCTCTCATTTGATACCACAAGAACCTCATGGACTGGTATGACAATGACTTGCGCAGACATGTGGATGGCACTGCATAATGTCAATATGACTGCATGCATAGCTGATCGTGTTAACATTTGGGCAGATATATGGAAGACTTTTTAAGATGGTGCAGATTATCATAGCGAACGACCAGCAAATGAAGCTCTTAATGCTGAAGATAAAAACTGCACACTGTTGATCAATACACAGCTAGAAATACAGCGGCTCTACATACTGATCAAGAGTTGAACTAATTGAAATTTCTAACATGGAAAATAGAATGGCAGAACACCACTGTTCTGTACAGGATCACAAAACATGGTGTTGAAATACAGAACTTCGAAGCAAGCCTTGAAATTGGCTTCTGCTAAGAATTTGCGTCTACTATCATACACTGATATAAAGCACAAACTTTCTGGTTGATGAAATGATGGAGAAAAAATTCTCTTTCTCTGTTCTAATACTTTATTTATAGGTGAAGAGGGTGCCACAGAGAGAAGACCTCAAGATGATGAGAGTGACACACACAGGACCTCAAGCAAGCTTTCATAGACAATAAACTACTGAATGCATAGATATTTGTATACATGGGAAAATAGAAGAGAGAAAGTTGATGTTGCACCACAATTCCAATAGATAAAAACTGACCGATTAATTGATTGATGATCATACAGGAAGATCCATAAAAAAGAATGTAAAACTGGAAACACATTAAGAAAGCTTGCACATGTCTTTTTTAATTATATATTATGGATATGTGATGTTTTTGATTGCATAACAGGCCTTAAGGGAACATAGAGTCTTGATTGAGGTGAAATAAATATGGTGATATTGGTAGCACATCAACCGTATGTGATGGATGCATTTAAAACCAAGTCTGGCAGCAATTGGGATCTTATGAATTCATAAAGCTTACCTCTACCAGTTTGCCAGTTGGTGATTTTGCAACCCATCAACACCTCTTAGAAGCAAGTAAACTGAAGCTGAAAGCTCACTCTCTCATCTTTATGAGAGATAGCCATAGAGAGGAAGGAGGTGGGATGGTGAGGGCTCAAAAACAAGAAGGGGAGAACCGAGGCCAGTTCCAAGCACCAATTGGGCCAACTGAGAAGCACTAGACAAAGTAACTTCTGCTTTAAGATCTAATTCAATAACAATAAGAGGTAGGCCAAAACGTTAGTGAACTGCAAAATGCACAAATACAGCATGGGATATGACCGCCCGGGTGGATTCAGTTTCTGCGATATTTCAAATGGACATAGTTGTTGATTTTTGTTCCCCCAAGATCTTAGAGAGCACAGGAGATGGAACAACACAGGGGAGTAATAATCACATGAACTGAGTAATTGAAAAGTATCGTTCACAAAAGATCTATGAGCAGCTGATTGTAATGTTGTACAAAAGCTTGAAATAATCTCAGTGGAACTTATGCTGAAGAAGCATGAAGTAAATAATAGTCTCTTGGTCTTGACAAAGAAATGTAGAAGGTCTCACTATAGAGCAGTAAGTCTCAAAGGAGCCGCACATGTGAAGAGATGAACGAGAACCTACAATTATCTTCTCATGAAGCTGATGAAGATTTTTCTGCACTAATTTGATCCGCTGAAATGGCTGAACTGGCATCAAGTTGTTCATGAGCTTCTCTTGAACATTTGTGATGACTTGTGAATATGAGCATCTTTTCATTTCTCGTATAGATTTTGTAAGCCTACATGCTTTTGATTTTTTAACTTAAAAGCCTACTTATAAAGCATAACAGCAGGGGTGAGAGAGGTTCTATGTCTAAAAGCAAAGGAACTGGGTATTTTTACTGCTAAAAGCACCAAAGGCGGTATTAGAGCAGGCTGAAGCTTTTTTGAGGGGAAAAACACAAACAAAATCATTTGTTTTGATTTTTTTCACTTTGGCTAATGTGGCTTAACGACCTCAATCTAGAATTGGACAACCAGAGCTTATTCTCCAACTAAAGTGTCTGAGCCCCAAGGAGGGGTATACCTTTGGCAAAGGTCTCAAGGGGCTGATGTATTCAGAGCCCTAAGGTGTACATCTTCATTTGCAAGTTTTTAGATCTTATCCACGGCTCATATATGATACTTAAACCACATAGATACGATATTGCTCGGAAACTCATAGTGTTTCTTACCTGGTTTCAAAGCACGTAATTAGTATTGGTATAATTTTATTAGCAAACAATGCATCTGAATTTCTTATGTAATTGTAATGTAGAGGCTGTTACTTGTGTGGTATTTAGTAAAAACTATCAGAATTTTAGTAAGTTGATTTTGTTTTATAAGCCTTTCTTAGACTGTACTTGTGTTTTCTATTGCTATCTTTGTTAATGCAGGATATTGATTCTTGAGTTGCTATTGAGTAAAGATCTTGCATAAAATGGAGGTTTTTTTTTTTGGTCATGGTTTTCGTCAATTTTCTTGTGATTTGGTAGTAGAAGTATCACAAAAAAAGTGCATAATTGTGTTAAGTCGTTCATTTCATAAAATTCTTGCTGCTGCTTCAAGTAGAAAATTCATTGGATGAAGTTATGATATATATTATAAACTAGAGATGGAAATGTTTCTATGTTACTTTTCATGCTCTAAATGAATTCTTAATTTGTGTATAATTGTTGTACATCTTTATGTAGAGCAATTTGACCGTGGAATGTACTCTGGTCCTATTGGTTGGATAAGTGGGGAAAGAGCTGAGTTCGTAGTTGCAATTCGATCTGCATTATTAGAGAACCCTCCTAACTTGGCAGCATACAATGGAGCTAGTGTGGTTGAACAACATTTTTCATTCACACATCTTTTTATCTCCCTTCCTATCTGAAAAACATGGGTTTGCCTACCTTTATATACTTATTTGATTAAGATTCTCCTATTCTCAAATTTAGGTTACGCAATTATTCCTGTTTGCTGGAGTCGGCATTGTAAAGGGCTCCGAACCTTCTTCAGAATGGAAAGAATTGGATCTTAAGATTCAACCGGTATGCTGATTCTGAATCCTGGATATCGATTTTGGCATATATGAATGTTAAATTCTGGGAGTCTCTGTTCGTATATGTCAGTAGTCAATCCTTGCTGTCTGCGTTGAACCAGAACCCTGATTTATGACCATCAGTTCATGCACTTTAGTTCTCATGATCGTTGTATACAGTTTGAAGGCATACTGCAGCCCATCTCTCCTCTTCATGACGCTTCAAATATCAATGCATTATGGTCAAGACTGATCATAGAAGAATGTTGCAGACTGGGTATTGTTGTAAGTTTCTTCAACTGGCACATTTACCATACTGCATATTTTAGTATGCTTTGCAGTAACCACCATTTCTGAGTTTATATTGTTTTTTAAAATCAGTACTTTTGCATTGCACCTGGATCAAGATCATCTCCTCTGGCAGTTGCTGCAGCAGAGAATTTTAAAGCCAAGTGTGTTTCTTGTGTGGATGAGCGATCACTTGCATTTCATGCTTTGGGTTATGCTCGTGGAGCTTCAAAACCTGCAGCTGTGATTACAACATCAGGAACAGCAGTTTCTAATCTTTTACCTGCGGTTTGTTGAGCTATCAACCTCTCTTTCGTTAATGTCTGTGTGGACCATTCATATGCAAGACAGTGATGACCATTATGCTTAAGTTTTGTGTATTTATTTTATTTTCATCATTTTTTATTTTAAGTTTAATTATTTATTTATTTTTGTTTTATATTTATTTTCCAGTGGGGTACAAGAATGCAGAAATCCATACAATAATGAGTGTAATGGCTGTGTGCAGGTTGTTGAAGCTAGTGAGGGCTGTGTACCATTGGTACTTTTAACTGCTGATAGACCACCAGAGTTACTGCAAGCAGGTGCCAATCAAAGCATTGATCAGGTAATTCTAATAAGTGATTTGATTTGAAATATTATATGAGATCATAACTGTAGTGCACATCAAATGGCGTTTGCACATGTAGTACATATTGCATGCAATATTGATATGAATGGGCATCCATATACACAAACTTATGAACATCAATCTGTATGGGATAAGGAGATACTGAAAGGCTCTCTAACAGCTTCAAGTTTGCATTGTGGAAGACAAATCTCTCAACTTGTGCTGTCGTAAGCTTATTTCTCTTTTTCGTGTGAAAAAGAGCTCATGGTTTCCAATTTCTCTCACAAGATCTAGAGCTACAAAATTGAGAGAGAACTCAAAAAGCAATACATTTCTGTTAAGCAAACATATAATGGTATTAAATTAGCAAAAACATAATCTTGAGGGGCACTAAGTAATAAGATCAAAGTAAATAAGAAAATTATTAACGTAGGTGCACATCCACCATATTTCTTCCACCATGAGACAGGCTGGATCGGAGTCTCTCAGAGCTTTGCTGTCTGTCTACCAAAGTGGTGGGTCTCATTTTGGAAAGCAAGAAGATCATCCTGTATGCGACAGGTGATTTCTACATCACCACCACTATAATGTTGTATAT
>CM035426.1:133962490-133972490 GCA_020310875.1 Ceratopteris richardii | reverse complement strand
TCCTTCCTGGCCGGGTGCTCTGATCCCCGCTGCCTCAGCGTGTGTACTTAGCTCTGCCTCTAGTACTACCCCATAGATCTTGGCCAGGATATGGCCTATCATAATAGTCATGTAGTTCCCTGGGTCCATCATATCGCTGGATTTATGGATAGGAGTAATGGTATGCATAGTCGATGAGTCGGGTAATCCCTCAACCAAAGCACGGTTGAAGAGATGGGCGATCAAGTGGGAAACTACATCTGCTGCGTATATAAAGTGCTCTCCCTGTAGCCCCGTGTGGTCTGCTGAACGGCCATGCTGTAGCCTATGGATGGCCTGTCGTACCATGCCTGCTATGAAGAGGGTGGATATCACCGGACGCGGTGTGGAACGAATCGGTAATGGTGGCTGTCCTGGGACGTCATATAACCTCTGGGTGTAGGTGTGCCAAGTCGAAGGATCTGCTATGGGTGTAGGTGGACGTGGCTCACGTAGTGCCCTCCACGCAGTAGCACAATCCCTACTCATGAGAAGGTCGATCAACTCTGCCTCCTGTCGCTCCTCGAAAGCTCGCCGCTTCCGGCGTGTGAGGGCTCGCATCTGTTGTCGTGCCTCCCTCTCTGTGATGGATCCCAAGATACTCTGTGCTCTGAGATGTCGGTATAGTCACCTACACTCCTCATCGTACCATCTATTCTGGGGTGTATGCCCCAGCCGTGTCGGATGTGCAGTGCTGTGGGTGGTGTATGGGAAGCTGAGAGTAGCGGATGTATGGAGGATCGAGGAGAAGTGGGCAGTGAGGGTGTCCAAGGAGGCAGAGGGATCAAGGGAGTAGATGCGCTCTCGAACATGGGAGCTATAGATATGTGCTAGCTCATGTCTAAAGTGAATGGTGGTACGGGCTCGTGGCTGTATGGTGACGGGGTGGGGTATGCATGGTGAGCCGCGAATGGATAGGGCAAGATATGCGTGATCAGCTCCAATCGGTAAGGGTGGGATAGTGAATGAGGTGATCAGATGTGTCGCCTCCGGGGGTCCGATAACATAGTCTACCACACTGGCCCCTTGTGGTGTCGTGGGTGGAATGCAGGTGAGACCGCGCGAGGTGGGCCAGCTCCCCATCCCATTATATATAACGAGACTGTGTGCTGCTCCCATCTGGTGTAAGTGTCGGCCATATAAGGTGGGTGTGGTGGTGTGGGCTGAGGCTCTGAGTGTAGGCATGTCCTCTATGGTACGAAGCATCTCAGGGTCGTCTAAGGTAGATATCACACTGGTGGCTCTGAGTGCAGGCATTGAAGTCTCCTACAAGGAAGACTTCACCCATCCTGGTATACTCCATAATCGTGTCACTGAGGCAGTCATATGGCGATGTGGTGTTTGGTCCCTCCCCTCATGATAGCTGCTCAGGGGAATGTGTGAAGCGTGAACCAATGGGTGCAATATAGCATACGGAGAAGTACGCTGCTCTCTCCTCTGATAGCTGCAAGCGTATCCACATGAAACGTGCCTCTGGGTCTCTGGCTACCACCTGTACCCTGTGCTGTAACGACTGTCTATAGAGCAAGGCTACTCCTCCTGATCCTCGTGTGGTGTGCTGTCTCATTTGGTGGCGGTGAGTTGACTCCCACATATAGCCCTTAATCCTCGGTAGGCTCCTCCCTGGCTCTCGTGTGTCTCTGTCAAGAAGATAATGTCTCTGCCCTCCATCACCTCCTCGAGGGGCCCTGGATGTGTCCATAAAGATCCATTGCAGTTCCAGACTTCAATGTGCACCTCCTGCTCTGCTGTCTCATAGGCCGCGAATCCCTAGTCAATGGGCCGTCCATCAATGATGATCCGACCGTCTCTGTAGAGGGCACGATGTCCCTCTCGTCTTGCCTGGAGGACACGTGGCATGCATGCCCGTCTGTGCTCTACCTGCATGCGTGTGAGGTCGTCATCCAAATAGATGGGGGTGCCCGGTGTAGTGCGTAGTACCGCCCGTCGTCTCAGAAAGTCTCTCCTCCTTGCCTCATCTGAGAACTGAAGGATAAGTGCTCTGCTCCGAGGGGTGTCCCGTCCTTCTCTCCATACTCTGGTGAAAGGGAGAGGCTAATCTGCGCGGTATCCAAGTAATGTGCACAAGCAACGCCCGTTGTGCTCTGGTGATCCGTCTGTCTCTGTGAGGCCGGAGACTCGAACATTGAGCCTGCGGGCCTGTCGCATCCGCTCCTCCTCAATGGTGGTATGCACTATTGGATCTCCTCATGGTGGTTGTTCTTCTTTGCCTCCTGTCGAAGGTTCTTTTTGACAACCTCGAGCCATCCATCTTTCTTAGTCTCAAGCTCGTTCTGCACCACCTCCATACACTCCTTCTTGATAGTCACCCGAATGTCCTCTAGATGTGGAGCGATCTCCCCCTCCTCGTGCATGCTGTCCAGTTTTGTTTTCATATCAATAAGCGCAGTGTGCAACTCCTCCAGGCCCCGTGAGTGCTTCTTGCGGGTAGCGAGAAGCTCTTCCCGAAGGGATTCGTTTTCCTTCTCCAAGGTTGCCACCTTGGCTTCGAGGGCGACAACTCTACGGGTAACCCCGTTCACTGCAGAATCTCCTTCTTTCTTGTGTTTTCCTATCAACTCTCGGAGGGCATGCTCTAAGGTGGCCAACTGTTCCTCTAGCTTGGGAGCCATGAGAGAGAGAGAGACAGAGAGGGGGGGGGGGAGAGAGAGAGAGAGAGAGAGAGAGAGAGAGAGAGAGAGAGAGAGAGAGAGAGAGAGAGAGAGAGAGAGAGAGAGAGAGAGAGAGAGAGAGAGAGAGAGAGAGAGAGAGAGAGAGAGAGAGAGAGAGAGAGAGAGAGAGAGAGAGAGAGAGAGAGAGAGAGAGAGAGAGAGAGAGAGAGAGAGAGAGAGAGAGAGAGAGAGAGAGAGAGAGAGAGAGAGAGAGAGAGAGAGAGAGAGAGAGAGAGATTGAGAGAGAGAGAGTGTTAGGATTAGGGTTAGGTCTCAGGTTGGGATTGAGATTCAGGGTTTTGGCTCAGGGTTAAGGTTAGTTTGGGAGATTAGATTAGGCATTAATTTTAATTTTTAGGTTTAGGGTTAGGTTTAGGGGTTTCGATGTCTTAGGGTTAGGGTTAGGGTTTCGACTTCTTAGGGTTTCTGGTTAGGGTTATGATTTGGTTAGAGAGAGAGAGAGAGAGAGAGAGAGAGAGAGAGAGAGAGAGAGAGAGAGAGAGAGAGAGAGAGAGAGAGAGAGAGAGAGAGAGAGAGAGAGAGAGAGAGAGAGAGAGAGAGAGAGAGAGAGAGAGAGAGAGAGAGAGAGAGAGAGAGAGAGAGTCATGTTAACGTCTTCTAGAGGCCAAACTTGGCCTATGAGACAAAAACCATGTACAAGTGTAGTAACCCTGTGTGGAGGATGAAATGAAATAAAAAGTATATCGCGACACAAAGATATATACGGCTGGAAAACGCTGGGGAGACGTGGCTGACTCTGCAGATAGTGGCCACCTAATACATGGGGGACATGTGAGTAAAAGTGTGAGTAAAGCACCCTAGCTACTGGTGAATGGGTGGAGGTGGGTGTAGTATGTGGTACATCAGGGGTGGTCTGAGTGCCTCTTGAAGGAAGACAACCCAAGGGGTGGTGGTGCGCCGATGCTCCATCATGTGGTCGTAGGCTGTCCTGATGTGTGAGATATCCTCCCGATATAGTCGTGGTCGATGATATCCGCCCATGCATGGTCGGCGCCGTGCTCTCTGTGCTGGTGCCTGGTAGAGTGTGAGCCCTATAGATGGACCTCTTTGATGTGGCTCAGCTCGCTGAAAAAACTGGGTAATGGTCTGCTGCGTACTCACCCGTGGCTGATGTGTGGGCTGGAGTGACCGATCTCGCCTCTCGTATGCTGCTGCGAGGAAGCGTCCCAAGCGTCGCTTGTCTCCCATAGTCATGCATAACGGGAGTGACTCCTCTATCTGGAACTGTGCTCGCAGGTCTAAGTATGCTGGGCATATGATAAGAAAATGCTCCTCACTCTCTACCTCTGTCTCGCATAGAGGGCACCACCTCTCCTCAGGGGGGACTCCCTTGGACCGACCCCTCTCAATCTCCAGCTGATGTGATGAAACCCGAAGCTGCCCGATGACTACTCGAAGGTGGTGGGGTAGATATGTCTGCATGTATCTCGGAATCGCGATGAAGCCCTCGTCCGATATCTGTAGAAAATGCTCACGGTAATAGAGCATTTTCGGTGGCAATGTAGCCCTAGGGCTCACCCATGTCCTCTGTATGTATGTATGCCATATCTCCTGAGGAATGACCCTATTCCTCTCCTGATGAGAGAGCGAGTAGGTGGGTGCATGTGAGTCGTATTGTCGTGGTGGTAGCCTGTCTATGTCAAAGCCGTGGTGGGCAAGCCAATCTCGTGTCTGTGCATACCATGAGGAGGTGTTGCCCGCTAATGCCATGTCTCGTGATGCCTGGAAAGCCCGATAAGCAATGCGCTCTGTATCCATGCTCCGGAGTCTCTGTAATAGGCATAGTGTCTGGAATAGTGCCTCAACTAGCATCGGTGGTGCAGCGAGCTCTGCTCTAAAAATATCATGTGGTACTGAAGGCTTGCTCTGGATAAGTTTGGAAATCATGAGGATCTGTGGCCTCTCTAATGCTGTCCATACTGATGTGGCTAATTCTGGTCCCCATATTGCTGCCCCATACATGAGTGCTGGTGTAACCAAAGTGTCGAAGAGCCACCCCTTTGTGTGGGGCTCCTGAAAAGATGCTTGGTGGCACTGGCTCTCCATCAAGGCAAGTGCTGCATACCCACGTGTGATGCGGTCACGTGCTGCCTGAGACATAGAGAAGACCCCTGATGCTGCCGTAAATGTCACTCCTAAGTAAACATATGATCCGACCACCTGAATCGGTCCACCTGCTGCTGTGAACAAACTATGTGTGCATACCTGTGCTGATGTATGAAAGATCATGACCTTGGTTTTACCAAGGTTCACAGATAACCCTCTGTGTGTGCAAAAGTCATCTAGGCCATGTAGATGATGCTTTAGACCTTCTGCAGACTCTGAAACTAGTACAATGTCATCAGCGTATAGAAGAATATGGACAGTGGACCCGCGTACCTCAATGCCATCACCCCCCTGCTACTGTATGTAGTCCACTATCTCATCAATGTAGAGACCAAAGAGGGTGGGTGAAAGAGGGCATCCTTGCTTCACCCCCATAGTGCTAGCAAGTGGATGAGATAAGCCCCCCAGACATCTGTCTCTGCCAGATACTCTCTCATATAAGGCGTAGATCCCCCATATCATCTCCTCTGGAGCTCCGATATCAAGTAGTCGTCTGAAGAGTCGTCCCCTCGGAACGATGTCAAATGCTTTGCGGAAGTCCACAAAGCAGCAATATAATCTCCTCTTCCTCACCCTTGCTTGGTCGATCAGGCATCTCAGAGTGAAGATGTGGTCAATGGTAGAGTAATCTCGTCTGAAGCCTGCCTTTCTTGTAGCTCTGATACCCTTCCTCTCAGCGAGAGTACTCAACCCTGTCTCTAGTACTCAACTCAGAGAGAGAGAGAGAGAGAGAGAGAGAGAGAGAGAGAGAGAGAGAGAGAGAGAGAGAGAGAGAGAGAGAGAGAGAGAGAGAGAGAGAGAGAGAGAGAGAGAGAGAGAGAGAGAGAGAGAGAGAGAGAGAGAGAGAGAGAGAGAGAGAGAGAGAGAGAAGAAAGAAAGAAAGAAAGTGTTTTTACGTCTATTAAGAGGTCGAACTTGGCCTATGAGACAAATCGATGTACATGGGTGTATCTTGTGTCTATCAGAGAAGATAAAACTGCTGAAAAAGAAACTGGTAAAGCTGATACATATCTCCGTGAAATGCGTGTGGAGATAGCCATGAAAGTGGGGGGGTGTATGGAGTGCGATATCTATGACAGTCTATATGCAAAGGGGTAGTACAACAAGCATGGGAATGCATCTGAAACGACCAACTAGCTCCATCCTGTGCTAGTGGGCGGGTGTAAGATGTGATACATAGGTGGAGGTGGAGTCAGGGCCATCGTGATAGCTGCGGCGGGATCAGCCATCATCTGGAATCGTCTCTCCTCCATGGCGCGATGGTGACGAGCCTGGGTCTTTGCAATCTGATGTCGGTGATGTCTCGGGGCCCGATATCCTCTAGCACGGGGTCGTCTCCTAGCTCGAGGAGTCTGAGCCTGCTGAAGAGTCACCCCTCTCGGTGTGTGGGCTGAGGGGGGGAGGGCTGCAGCACGTCGTGGAATAAAGAACTCAGTGAGCTGACTCTGTCTCCCTTCTGTATGGGCTGCTAGAGTAGGCTTGAGCAGGGAATCTCTGTGACTCTGTATCTCTAGTAGGAATCGCCCGAGCTGTCGTTGGTCTCTAGAGTCCATGATCTCTCGGAGGGTGGGCTGCCCTGTAAATAGAGTCCCGTATCTACCTCTAATGCCATCATATGCGCTACATCTGCATACAAAGTGCTCCTCATCCTCCATCTCTACTCTGCAAAACCTGCATATCCGCTCCTCTCGGGAATGTCTTCGGCTCCGCCCGTCTCAATCTCTAGTCTATGTGATGAGACTCTCAACTGGCCAATCGCTACCCTAGAGCTATGAGGCATGTAAGTATCCATGTAATATGGCTTCCGGATGAAACCGTCTGCTAGGATGTCTAAGAACTGGTCTCGATAGTGCAATAGTCTCGATCCCATGTGTGGTGTGTGCCATGTCTGACTAATGTAGCGCTGCCAAAGATCCTGTCTCAGCAAAACATTCCTCTCACGACGAGAGAGGTGGATGTGAGGTGAGTCTGGGTCGTACTGAAAAGGCGGCAATCTGTCCATATGAAGCCCATGACTATCAAACCATACTCTAACCTGAGTGTACCAAGCTCTCTCATATCCTGACTCTGATATCTGTATAGATGCCTCAAAAGCTCTGCGTGTGAGTCTGTCTCTAGGGAGCTCCCTCATCCTCTGAATAAAGCAGATAGTCTGGAATAGTGCATCTACTACCATGGGTGGTGCAGCTAGCTCTGCCCTAATGATGTCATGTGGTACCGACTGTTTCCTGCGAAATAGTCGCGAGATCATACGTACCTGGGGCCTCTCGATCGCACTCCACTGGGTGACTGTAAGGCCTAGGGCCCAAACTGTCGCAGCATACATCATAGCTGGTCGGACTAGTGTGTCAAATAGCCACCCCTTCGTGCGGGGCTCCTGGAAGTGTGCCTGGTGACATCTCCCCTCTAACATGGCTAAAGCTGCATATCCTCGTGTGAGTCTATCGGTGGCTGCCTTTCTCATGCTGAAGGGGCCGGGTAAGCTCGTGAATGTGACTCCGAGGTAGACATAGGAAGTGACCACCTCAATCTGTCCACTGCCGGCTGTGAATCCTGCTCCATTCCTCACCAAGGGGGAGGTGTGGAAGATCATGACCTTGGTCTTGCCAAGGTTTATTGTCAAGCCCTTCTGTGTACAAAACTCATCGAGGGCATCCAAGTGGCGCTGTTATCCATCGGGTGACTCTGAAATCAAGACAATGTCATCGGCATATAATAAAATGTGGACAGGTGTACCTACGAGGTCTGCACCCTCTCCTCCAGCTCGGAGAATGTAGTCCTCAATCTCATCGATGTAGAGACCAAATAGAGTGGGAGAGAGCGGGCAGCCTTGCTTAACACGGATGGTGCTAGCAATGGCCTCAGACATACCTCCTGGACATTGTACTCTCCCAGTCACCTGCTCATAGAGTGCATAGATAGCCCAAATCATCCCCGATGGTACTCCCAAGCTCTGAAGGCGTTGGAAGAGCCTCTCTCGTGGCACTGTATCGAAAGCTTTGCGGTAGTCCACAAAGCAGCAATATAGTCTCTTCTTCCGCACCCTTGCCCCATCAATGAGGCAGTGCAAAATGAAGATGTGATCAATAGTAGAGAAAGCTCGTCGAAAACCTGCCTGGCCTCGTGCTCGTAGCCCCTCAGTCTCTGCATATGAGCTGAGCTCTGCCTCAAGTATGGCACCGTATAGTTTGGCCATGGTGTGGCCAATCATGATGGTCCTGTAATTCCCTGGATCCAGGGTGTCGCCAGATTTGTGGATAGGCACAATGGTGTGCCTAGTCCACTCTTCTGGGAAGCCCTCCCCTATAGCCTGATTGAAGGCATGTGCAATCAATGGGGCTATAGTGGAGGCTGCATATATGAGGTGCTCGCTCTGCAATCCCGTATGGTCTGTCGAACGTCCATGTCGCAGTCGTCCTATGGCCCTCTCAACCGTCTTTGCTGTGAAAAGAGAAGAACTAGTAGGGAGAGGCTCAAGTGGCTGGGGAAGGGGGGGAGAGAGAGAGAGAGAGAGAGAGAGAGAGAGAGAGAGAGAGAGAGAGAGAGAGAGAGAGAGAGAGAGAGAGAGAGAGAGAGAGAGAGAGAGAGAGAGAGAGAGAGAGAGAGAGAGAGAGAGAGAGAGAGAGAGAGAGAGAGAGAGAGAGAGAGAGAGAGAGAGAGAGAGAGAGAGAGAGAGAGAGAGAGAGAGAGAGAGAGAGAGAGAGAGAGAGAGAGAGAGAAAGAAGAAAGAAAGTGTTTTTACGTCTATTAGGAGGCCGAACTCGGCCTATGAGACAAATCGATGTACATGGGTGTATCTTCTGTCTATCAGAGAAGATAAAAGTGCTGAAAAAGAAACTGGTAAAGCTGATACATATCTCCGTGAAATGTGTGTGGAGATACCCATGAAAGGGGGGGGGGTGTATGGAGTGCGATATCTATGGCAGTCTATATGCAAAGAGGTAGTACAACAAGCATGGGAGGGAGGGAGGGGGGGGAGGGGGGAGAGAGAGAGAGAGAGAGAGAGAGAGAGAGAGAGAGAGAGAGAGAGAGAGAGAGAGAGAGAGAGAGAGAGAGAGAGAGAGAGAGAGAGAGAGAGAGAGAGAGAGAGAGAGAGAGAGAGAGAGAGAGAGAGAGAGAGAGAGAGAGAGAGAGAGAGAGAGAGAGAGAGAGAGAGAGAGAGAGAGAGAGAGAGAGAGAGAGAGAGAGAGAGAGAGAGAGAGAGAGGTATATTAACGTCTTCTAAAGGCCAAACTTGGCCTATGAGACAAAATCATATAAACTATGGTAATCTCTGTGTAGCAATGGAAAGGAAAAAAATACTCGCTACACAAAACTTTGTAGGGGCAAAACAGCAAAGGATGATGGTACCTGTAATGAGGAGGTAGTGGGAATTAAATAATGGTGCCTGGGGGGAGAGTGGCTCTGGCTCAGCAGATAATGACCACATGATACAAAGGGGACCCATGAGGGAGTGAAGTGTATACCCTAACTGCTGATGATGGGTGGAGGTGGGTGGAGTATATGGTACATCGGCAGTAGTAGGAGTGCCTCTTGGAGGAAGCCTGTCCAAGTGGTGGTAGTGCGCCTATGCTCCATCATGTAGTCGTGGGCTATTCTGATGCGTGAGATATCCTCATGGTGTAGTCGTGGTCGTCGGTACCCAACCAGATGTGGTCGGCGTCGCACTCTCGGTACCGCTGCCTGCTTGAGTGTGAGCCCTATGCCTCTGGGAGGCGGGTCCGTCCGATGTGGACCAACGCGCTCAAAATACTGAGTAATAGTCTGCTGGGTAGTCACCCGTGTAGTCTGCTGGGTAGTCACCCGTGTAGTCTGATGGGTAGTCACCCGTGTCTGGTGTGTAGGCTCTAGCATCTAATCTCGTCGCTCTGACTCTATCTGTAGAGTAGAGAGAGAGAGAAGAGAGAGAGAGAGAGAGAGAGAGAGAGAGAGAGAGAGAGAGAGAGAGAGAGAGAGAGAGAGAGAGAGAGAGAGAGAGAGAGAGAGAGAGAGAGAGAGAGAGAGAGAGAGAGAGGAGAGAGAGAGAGAGAGAGGAGAGAGAGAGAGAGAGAGAGAGAGAGAGAGAGAGAGAGAGAGAGAGAGAGGAGAGAGAGAGAGAGGAGAGAGAGAGAGAGAGAGAGAGAGAGAGAGAGAGAGAGAGAGAGAGAGAGGAGAGAGAGAGAGAGAGAGAGAGAGAGAGAGAG
>CM035426.1:133802803-133952490 GCA_020310875.1 Ceratopteris richardii | reverse complement strand
CCCCCCCCCCCCCCCCCCCCCCCCCCCCCCCCCCCCCCCCCCCCCCCCCCCCCCCCCCCCCCCCCCCCCCCCAAAAAAAAAAAAAAAAAAAAAAACAAAAAGAAAAGGGAATCATGGGGCCCTCCAGTTCTTTCCTACTCCCTATTATGTCTTTCTGCTGTGTGGTTCACAGGCCTCAGCATTCATCATTTCTGGTAACATAGTACAGAATGAAAACAAAATTTTGTAGATGGGATGCAGGAGTCTTCATCAGAGAAACCTCCGTTTCTGAAGCCCAAGCCCATTGGAAGTTACAAAAGCAAGACCTCGCTGCTGCAATTACTATGCAAAATCTTCTTTTAGGGAGAGGAAAGCTTGATTTTTTTTTTTTTTTTTTTTTTTTTTTTGGTTGGGGGGTGGGGGGGGGAAGAAATAGCAAAGAAAGATAATTGCCATAGAAAGAGGGATAGGATTGCTTCTTAGATTAAAAGAGTGTATGCAGGTATTATGTTGAGTAAGGACAAGAAGAGTAAGGCATCAGTTTTAATGATTATCAGGGTAAACAATGTAATGCTCAAAATTTATGCTCATATTAAATTATTTGCATCATAATTTTTTTAAAAGCACTTTTAATCTGCCCGATGTTTATCAGGATAAAATGAGTTGATTTATGTTCATAAGGTTGTTTTAGGTTGCTCCACTGGAAGGACTTCATGAAGAGACTCTGCAAGATGCTGAAGAACAATTGAGATCTCTAACACACCTATTGCAGGGTGTGACTATAAATAACTCTTTAGCACTTCTAAATGGATCATTCGACAAGTGGCTGTCTGAATCCTTGGGTATAATGGTATTGGAACTTAGATTATACCTTTGCTGTTGTTTATCCTCCTTGGAAAGACAAGCACATCCATACATATCTCAGATCTGTTCAACTTTACTTTTCATGAAATCAAGCCAGCCACCATTTTTCCAAGTGTGCGGTGTGGACTAGAGATGGGTATATTGGGAGCATTGGCTGCTTCAAATGGAACCAACTTTGCAGGACTGCTTGATGGACAATCTAGCTACAAGAATTTCGATAGACACCAGAATTCTCCAGACGCACAATTGATGTCCCAGAAAATAAGAATATGTGGATTGTTGGATTCTTCTGGAAGCCCATCAGAAATGGCTCTCTCTGCACTTCAGCTTGTACAGCAAGGATTTTGTACTTTAAAAGTCAAGGTAAAGTGGATAAAATATATTTCAATTTTTTATTTCTATCTTATGAGTTTTATTTCTGATAGAAGATGTAGCATTAACTGTAAGCCATGCATTGTACAAAATGTACTTCATCAACGATACATTTGCACCTGTAAGTGCAGGACTGTGTGCATGGATGCATGCGTGCACGCACATAACACACACAAACACACACGCGCACGCATGTAAGCGGACACATGCACCACATGGCACGCACACGCATATGCATAAACACACATACACACACACACACACACACACACACACACACACACACACACACACACACACACACACACACACACACACATGCATGCATGCAATTCCATAGTTACATGTTACATGTATACACATGCGCATAGTTGTTACCCTACTTGTTGGATACCTTTTTAAGATGTCAAGAAAAAAGTTATTAACCTCACATCGGAAAAATGTTTCTGACTTGACCGCTAAAATTGTCTAAATAAGTTCTACTTTGTGATTTATGTTCAACACAAAAGTAGAGGCAAGTACACAAGTTGTTTTCTTACTATTTTATGTGCACGATGCTCTATAGACTATAATATTCTATAATTCATATTGGATAATATGCCACATGGCCATCATGCATTGACATATTCTGTTTCAAGTTTCAACTTGATTCCCTGATGTCACCTATAGTATAAGTATCATTGTTCTCAAATTTTTTCTTTTCGCATGAAAGTTTAAGGCGTGTCAGAAGCCATCGGAAACATTTTTCATGACCTTAGAAGTCGGGTTCACCGTTCATCTGAAAAACAACTATGCTAAAATCATAGATACACATAGCTGTAGCAAACATTTATCCATCCTGTGTAATTCATGAGTGGAAGCGAATCACATAAGGATACTCCTTGTATAAACAACACATGCTCTTTTATTGTAGTGTTCTATTTGATCATTTTCTCTACCATGGTTGACAGCTGTGTTCTACTTTCATGCTATTTGTTTTTTTGTTTCCTCTTTGTAATTGCAAGTCTATTTGGCATGTCTAAAGATCGTGTTTTCTGCATCACATGAAGAGAATGATGTTACAGTTATTGATTGATGTTTTGCACACATGCATGCATGCAATTCCATAGTTACATGTTACATGTATACACATGCGCATAGTTGTTACCCTACTTGTTGGATACCTTTTTAAGATGTCAAGAAAAAAAGTATTAACCTCACATCGGAAAAATGTTTCTGACTTGACCGCTAAAATTGTCTAAATAAGTTCTACTTTGTGATTTATGTTCAACACAAAAGTAGAGGCAAGTACACAAGTTGTTTTCTTACTATTTTATGTGCACGATGCTCTATAGACTATAATATTCTATAATTCATATTGGATAATATGCCACATGGCCATCATGCATTGACATATTCTGTTTCAAGTTTCAACTTGATTCCCTGATGTCACCTATAGTATAAGTATCATTGTTCTCAAATTTTTTCTTTTCGCATGAAAGTTTAAGGCGTGTCAGAAGCCATCGGAAACATTTTTCATGACCTTAGAAGTAGGGCTCACCGTTCATCTGAAAAACAACTATGCTAAAATCATAGATACACATAGCTGTAGCAAACATTTATCCATCCTGTGTAATTCATGAGTGGAAGCGAATCACATAAGGATACTCCTTGTATAAACAGCACATGCTCTTTTATTGTAGTGTTCTATTTGATCATTTTCTCTACCATGGTTGACAGTTGTTGTTATTGATTGATGTTTTGCACACATTCGTTTTGTTTATCCCCAATATCCGAAATTCCTTTTGGTTTGATTGGTAGGTAGCTCGTCGGGTTTCACCAGTTGAAGATGCAGCTGTTCTTCTAGCAATCAGGAAAGCTGTAGGTCCAAAAGTACATCTTCGTGCAGATGCTAACCAGAGATGGACATTAGCTCAGGCTTTGGAGTTTGCTAGTGCTGTTCAGGGTTGTGGCCTGCAGTATTTGGAGGTAAGTTGCATGTTGAATGATATAGAATGGATTTGTATCAACAATCTGTATGCTTTTTTGATATTGTAGAGTTTAAACAGGAACCGGTTAAGAATAGATATGATCTTGTTAAGTTCTGTAAGGAGACAGGACTGCCAGTGGCTGTAGATGAGAGCATCGATAAAAATGTGGAGGATCTCCATGAGTATTTTTCTGACCTGAGACTTGCAGCAGTGGTAGGTAAAAAATGATGTCTTTTTCTTTCAAGACTTCAACAGGTACATGCATACATTTATTATAGTTTATATTTTCTCCTGCTATTTATTGCCTTTTTAGGTGATCAAGCCATCATCAGTAGGTGGATTTGAGCGAGCAGCTATGATAGTGAAGTGGGCACAGCGAAATGGAATGCTGGCAATAATCAGCTCTGCATTTGAGAGCAGTGTTGGTCTTGCTATCTATGCCCAATTCTCCATGTTTGTTGATGCACAGCATATGAAGTCAATATCAATGACTGATAATTACAAAAGTAGCACGTGGTCAAATGTCATCATTTCCCCAGTTGCACATGGATTAGGCACATATATGTGGCTCCAGGATGATGTTGTTTTGGAAAATAGGTTTTCAGTGCAAAGGAGGGAGAATGGTGTAGAAGTATCGATGGAGGATTGTGAAAGGGTCATTCAGAACTTGGTCTTCAATAGAGAGACAGTGGATGTGCATTCCAACAATGTGGTCAGTTTACATTCCGGCACTCATCTAGTCAACTCTGCAGCAAGTGAATTTAGGTTTCATGTTATGGACACACACACAACCAGTGAGGCAAGTATTTGAGGATATCCAGTGTAATAAGATTTTTATTGGCAAGTGAATTATCTGAATTGAGCCGTACTGATATTCCAGACTGATTCCAAGCTTCCAGTGCTGGTATTCTTGCATGGGTTCCTGGGCAACTGCAGGGATTGGATGCCCATAATGCAAGCACTCTCTGTCTCACACAGATGTATATCTGTAGACTTGCCAGGACATGGGAAAACTTGTCTGGAACGAGAAAGGATTTCCAATGGTGCTTTGATAACAGCGGATCCATTCTCAATGGAGAGCATTGCAAATGCTATAAACACACTCTTGTCAAAACTAACTGCAAAGAAAGTCATCCTTGTCGGTTATTCTATGGGGGCCAGACTGGCATTGTACATGGCATTAAGAAGCAATCAGAAGGTTTTTTTTATAAATCTCTTCTTTCTTAATGTTCACAGCTCTCTTCATGCTGATTGTGCATTATGTGTATTGTTTAGGTGTGTGCTGCAGTGATAATTTCAGGCAGCCCGGGGTTAGAGAGACAATCAGATCGAAGAGTGCGAGCAATACAAGACAGTGCGCTTGCCGTGATTCTGCAAGAAGCTGGCTTGCAGAGTTTCGTAGATGATTGGTATCAGAAACCCATGTGGAAAAGGTGGAACATTTTATCTTTTATAGACTATCTTTGCAAATAATTCATTTGTTTTTGCTATATCCAGTTTCTTATCCATACTTGTATCTGGAGTCATAGTTTGCGAAGTCATCCTCAGTTTGTGTCCCTAAAAGCTTCTCGAACTCAACATGTAGATGTTAAGTCCTTGGCAAAAATATTATGCTCTATGAGCTTAGGAAGGCAACCGTAAGTACAGTGTCTATAAACTATTTAAAGCCATATTCATGTGCAAATGATTTTCTTAACCTTTTTTCTGTTGCCTTCGACAGGTCACTGTGGAAGGATCTGGCAGATCCTCCTGTTCCTTTGCTTTTTGTTGCAGGTAAAAATGATGAGAAATTCGTGGGACTTGCTCATAAAATGTATAATACTATAGACTCACAGAAGCTCAGAAAATCTGCAACCTTGGAGGAAGTATGTTCAGAATGTGCTTGCTTGAGATTGGAGCAACAGCCTAAATACTACCAGATAGAGAGTGGTCTTTCTTGCCATGACACTCAAAAAGGCTCTGTAGAAAGTGAAGAGACCAGAAGGTTTCTGTTGGAGGAAGCTCTTGTTTTGCAATCTGATAAATTCGCAAAAAGAGAATGCAAAAACTGCAAGTTTGTAAATTTACTAAGGCTGGACAAAACAGGGCATTCAGTACATGTTGAGAATCCATGTCTTCTCATCAATGGTATCAGCAAGTTTGTCACACAGTTTATGCAGACATCCAAGCAGGAACCAAAGGGATAGTGGATTCTTTGAGCTCTTTATTATTAGAACTACATTTATCATTTTAATCCAGAAACATTGGCATAGAAGAGGTTTAGGAAATTTGTGTACAGAATTATCTAGTCATTAATGTACAGTTAAAAGGTCCTTAGCTATTTTTCCTTTGGTCATTGTCATGTTTATCACCATCAGCTGTATTCTTTGGTTTGTCGTACAGTGTTGTTTGTTTACTACTTATAGCATATAAGTTCAAGGGTACAAAAGCGTCTCCAAGAGCATCTATCACATGTTTGTATGTCTGAACATAGAGTTATTAAAGTTGTAATAATGTAAACTCATTCATCTTATTTTTGTGTGTTTCTGGCAGCATTTATGCCTTTTCATGCAGCATGTAGCTAGCATGTAACTAATTTTTCCTAGCTGCACAGCTATCCCGATTATGTTTGCTTGTTAAGGGAGACTCCAGAGAGCAAGATTCTAAACTCATGTGTACAGGCGCATGATGTTGATTCCTTTTTGCACTCTTATGTGCTGATAGGCAAAGCTGGCATGTACCTGTGTTTTCCCCTGCCTTCCAAATCTGTATATGTATATCTAATGAATTTAATATGGAAATAAACACATTCATTTGATATGTGCATAATAATTTTGCACTTTGTTTATCAACACAGTAACTTTTTTGGCACATGTACTTGTGAGCATGGATATATTGCATCCATCTCAGAGCTCAAGCAGATCAACATGTGGAGTATAAAACTTGTGAGACCCTGACGTGTACAACATTTATTAAATTCAAAGGCAAAGCTCTGCGAAGTTATTCAAAAGGTTGCACCAAGTGGCAGTGAAAGGTCTGACTTTTGGAAGGATTCTGACATCTGACGGGTCCGCAAAATGTATATGACGTTTACGGATGCCATCTCTCTTTTAACATAAATTTAAAGAGAAGAGAGATCGCATCCATAAACGTCTCTCTCACACACACACACACACACACACACACACACACACACACACACACACACAAGTGTGGGAATTCTCACTTTATTCCATTAGAAGGAAAAAAATATACAAGAATGTGAGTAGGGAGACTCTTCTCCCTATTCTGAGCCTACAAATCTATAATGTACATTAGTATAATGTAAACAGCCTCTCCTCAAAGATCATAGCACCTATGTCAGCAACGAAAGTAGCGATACTTTGTCCTTTGAAAGCATAACGTCAATGTCAATCCTCAACTGAGTTTTACAATATTGCCAAGAGAAGAGTGGTACGGGCACCTTGTTTTTGAATAGTTTAAGGTTTCCTGGCATCCAAATGTTCCACAACAAGAGAAATATGCATCTCATTCTCACCCAATCCGTAGCATTATTAGTGGAAGCAAAAAGCAAAACAGTGTAGTCAAAATTAGTGGGCTTTACATCCTAAATGGGGAATAGGAAGTGAGCATTCCACCATCTTTGAATGTGCGGGCATAACCGGAAGGTATGATGCATATTTTCAGCATAAGGTAGTGCGGACATCGTATGCCTTGGACTCCATGCTTACAAAGAAATGCTCCTAAGCGGAAGTGTCCAACGAAAATCCTCCACATGAAAACCTTCATTTTGAAAGTGTATGAGGAATCCTAGATTGCACTAAATCTTGCATTGGTTACATTGGTGAGCAATAGTGTCAAAGGTGATAAGTGGATGATAATAAATTTTTGCTTTACGAACCCACCATTTGGTGTGTTTTGCAAGCAACCAATCCTTCCACGAGTCAGATGCATCAATAGAACGTGGCACTTGGTATTGTTGTAAAAAGAAAACAATTTGAAGCCATTTAAAGCTATACGTTGGACCCACTGCATAAGTTTTCCGAACAAGTAAGAGAGGTAGAAGTTCCCATTTAGAGTTGTAGCATTTTGCCATGGAATCAATTCCTTTATTATTGAAATATCTTGTTGCAGCTCTCAAAAGGTAAGCAATATGTGGATTTGATAAGAATGACCAATATTGAGACAATGCAGCAAAAGAGTTCCCTTCATAACTCTGTCTTCCATTCCACTTCAATGTGGAAACTGTAGACTTGAAATATATGAGTAGAAAATTAAGGGTATGTGAAGAAGTTCGTAGTGGGGCATGAGAGAAAAACTTATTCCATGCATTAAGTTTCCAACTTCGTTTAAAATTTACCTTTGCATTTTCCATAACCTTCCAGAAAATGTGAGTCCATAGAGGTGTATGCGAAGAGGTAATATGCATAATAAATGCTGCTCTTCTTGCCATTAAGTGCGAGTGTGCATGCAAAATACCAAGTCCACCTGTAGCGCGGGGTTGACATGCATACTCCGAGGCTAAAAGGATCAATGCTGGATTATGCTTTTTGTTCGAGAGAAAAGTCTTTAGGAAGCAGTAAAAAATATTCAGATGGCTCTTCTCCCTCTCTAGAAATAATAAGTAATACATAATATATGGTTGCAAAAATGTTTGTACAATTCTTATCCTTGCATGCAATGGCCACTGCGAAGCGTACCACTTGTCCATTTTACATTTGATTCTACGTAGTACCCATTCGACTTTGTCCCTAATAGAGACCTGAATGCCTAAGGGATACCCCAAGTGTCTGAAGATAGTGCCTTTTTTAATTTGGCCCTTCCCATATAAGAGATTGAAATAGTGATGTGGAAGTATTCACAATCATTAATTTTTTCTTATTAATCCTGAATCCAGATGCTTGAGAGAAAGGAGCCAAGAATTCTATAATGTTTTGAACATTTTCCTTGTCGGATTTTGCAAAGATAAACGTGTCATATGCAAACCCAACTGCAATTTGCTGAATTCCATAAATAGAGATATCATGAATACATTGCGAGTTCATTTTTGCCTCTAATAGGTAAAACATTGGGGAAGATGCTAGAGAATACAAGAGCGGACTTGAAGGACATCCTTCACACATCGAGCGCTCAGGTGCAAAAAGCCTTCCATTTATCTCTATGTGAGAGGCATTGCCTTGCGCTATGATGTAAATCAATCCACAAAATTTGATTCCAAAGCCAAGTTTTTTGAGCACTATGGCAATAAAACCCAACGAATTTGATCAGAGGCTTTCTCAAAGTCAAGTTGTATCCCAATCGCTTCTTGATTAGACGACGCAATATGTTCAAGCAACATCTGGGTGGGAAAGATATTATCATAAATGGATCCTTGATGTATGAACCCAATCTGGGATGGGCGAACCACATTTTGGATAATGCACTTTAGCCTCAATGTGAAGGTTTTAGCAAAAATTTTATAAATAATGCTCATCGTCGTAATAGGCCTCTAGTCCTCAACGGGTTTGGGCACCTAGTTTAGGAATAAGTTTAATCTTACCTAATTTGAGTGTATAAGGCATCTTTTAATCCCTCCATATCTTATTACAAATGTCAAGAATGAGATCTTTAAGAGAAGGGCAAAAAGCCATGACAAATTACTTTTTGATGCCATCCATACTTGGAGCTTTTCCATTTTTAAGAGACTGAAGAGCCATATGAACCTCTTCTTTTTAAATACTTCTTTCACATGCAGCAGTCATATTAGAGTCAAGAGGTTGCGGAGTGTATTTCAAAGATTCATGAAGAGATGTAAACCTGCATCATCTGATTTATATAAAGTTGCAAATAAATTTTGGAAATGCTCAACACAAATTGCAGCCATGAAATTCCCATCATTGATGATGTTGCCTTCTATTTCAAGTTGAGAAATTGTATCGAGATAACAACAAAGGATTATGGTATGAAAGAAGCATTGTAGCATCAATCCATATTTTGGATGTTGCATTCAAAGTAGAAATGTGATAGTAGTAGCTTGCCAATAGCTATCTTATGAGATCTTGAATGGTATGTATATTGAAGCGTATGCCCTCCAAGGTAATCCCATAAATCTTTGCAATTTAGCATGTCCAAAACTTCATTCCATATATTTTCTTGCGAAGAAAGCAAGGAGGAAATAGTTGTACAATCAGCACTAGAATCCATCATATTGAAATCTCCACATAATAAAATGTGGGGTCCACCCCAAATTTGGAGCTACATGCACTGTTGAATGGAAAGAGCTAAATCTTTCCAAGTCATAACCCTTTCAGCATGAGAATTGGGAGCATATACATTAATGAAAATGTATGATAGATCATGCAACATAAGATGGAATAGTCCCAAGCCGCTTGGTTGGGTGGTTGGGCCTTTTGCCTCTTGAGGCAGGGGCTAGGGTTCAACCCCCACCAGAAACATGTAAGGGACATGTTATCATGGAAACTTGTATCTTGTGGCTGATGTGCCACCATTTGTTTTGCTTCGCGGTAGTTGTGACTGCAGTCTAACCCAGCTATGTAAACACCTGTTCTTGTGGGATAAGAGGGGTCCCATGGGTACTATGCCCTTGCTTGTACAGTTGCAATTTCAAAGTTAAAGCCTAGAGTAGGCCTCGGTTGAACCTCCATTTAAAAAAAAAGGAAAACATAAGATGCAATATAATATTCCTACCTTGAGGATCATCAAACAATACTGTGAAATGCATGCTCTTTCTAACAATAAAGAGACAACTTGAATAATGATTTTTTTATGCCATTATAACATAATTGGAAGTCTTTAGTACATTATAGAATTCCCGCATGGTCATACTTTTTATGCCCTTGAATTTTCACCAAGTCAAGCTCATGCTTAACAATCCACCTCCATAATCTTATCCACTTTCCATACTGACCCAAACCTTGAATATTCCATGTTGCTATTTTCATGATATCGGCGCAATAGTAAAAGAAGAGCCAGTGTAGCCGGAGCCAAATCTTATAACACAATATCCATGTTATCATAATACTCTACCATGTAATCCTCAATATGAGGCGTGAAAAATTAACCTCATTTGTAAGAGGTGTTGAGTAACTAGATTGAAACTTGCCCCTCTTGCCACAAAGCAAAGATTTGTTATAGGTAACAGGGATAAAACCCCCATTATCAACAACTCTTTCTCCAATGTTGCTCGCTTTTCTACTTGAAGCATCTTTGCTTGTGCTTTCACCATCTCTTTGCTTACATACATTCAATTTTATTCGAGTGACAGGGGCAATAGGATGCACTTGTTTCTCCACTATTATCTCTTTTCCCTTACGGTTATAGTCTTGAGGTAAACGAGATGGAGGATCTGGCATGGTTTTGGAAGGCATATTAGCATGTGAACAACCCCTTCGCTTACCAAACATTTGTTCTTCGACCACCAAGATTTTACTCCTAGGGCATGTAGGGATTAACCTAACTCCATCAAATTTCAAAGGACAATTTTTGGAGTAATGGCCCAAATTACCACAATGAAAACATGAACCAACCATATTACCCCATTTCAAGTAAATAACTATACTTCGCACATTAGGTACATTTATACCAAGCGTTCTAGGAAAGGGCCTCGATGTATTCCACAAAACACATACTCTATTCTTAGGTTGGGTTCACACAGAATTGGCGGTACAAACACTCAAAAGTGTAGTGTTCCAGGTGGAACAGTGAGAAAATCATTTAGTTCCACCGGTCATGTGTTCACACAAGAAGGCGGAACTGTGCAAAAGTTAGTTTTGTGCCACCACCCTATGTGAACACAAGGGATGGCAGAACAAATACTCTTTTTTTTAGATAAATCTTTACAAATACATAAAAAAGGATCAAACAATTAAAGCAAATACCCTTAACAATTACATAAACAAACATATCTTGTTACAATACATTGCATTAAAATGAAGCATAATGTAATTGGTACAAAACATTATGATGATGATGATGATGTATCCATCTCCTCCAAAGCTTCATTTCCAAAATGCTTTTGCACATTCATTCTTGCTTGCTCCTTGTACATTATGCTTGCAATCCTATCTCGTCGCTCTGAGTTGCTTCCAAGATCAATTGCTTCTTCATTAGTGCATTGACCACGATCCATTGCTTCTTCTGATCCCATTCCATGTATTGCTCGCAGTTCTGCCAAGGACATGGATACTACTCTTTCATTCTCTTCTAATTGCCCATTCTGACTTGCCAATTTTGCTTTTGCTTCTTGAACCCAGTCCATATCAAAAGCATCTCCATGACAAATGCAAATGTTATGGAGTACAAGACATGCAGCAACAAGATCTGGCATATAACGTAGATCCATATCACATCTTTTTAGTAAAATTCAAAATCTTGCTTTCAACATGCCAAAAGCTCTTTCAACTGGCATCCTTGTACTTGATTGGATGAAATTCCAATGATACTTAGGACGTGATAATCCTTCTTTACAACCTTTGAATGGGACTAATATGTATGGTCGAGAAGGATATGCGCAATCACCAACCAAGCAATACTTACCTAGTTCACCTCTTGCACACCTCTGTCCTAATTCGCTTCTTGTGAAATTAAGGGAATCCTGCATTGATCCTGCCCATCCTACATCATAATTCCAAATAGAGCAATTGGCAGCTACTGTTATTTGCAACAAGATAGAGTGAAAAGCTTTGCGACTGAAGTAATCAACATGATTTTCACGTGGTGCAATTATAGGTACATGGCTTCCATCTATTGCACCCACAACATAAGGTATTCCTCTTATTGCCTCAAACTCTTTTGCTAACATTGCAAAGCAGGATGTTGAAGGCCATCTAATGTATGTGTCTCTAAGACTAGATGCTACAATAGCTTTAATAAAATCATGCACAATACCACAACATGTGCTCTTTGAGCATCCAAAAGTGTCCCCTATGCCCATAAGCCCATCTCCTGTTGCTAGCCTTGTTAATGCAATAGCTACTCGATCTTGTAAAGGTATAGTGTCACGATAGTTTGTGGTTTTCTTTTGCATAAAGGGTCCAAGCTTTCCACACAAGTAATGGAAGGTTTCCTTGTTAATCCTCAAGCCATGTTTGAACATATTGTCACTATAAGCATTCAAAAGATAGCTTTTAACAAAGCCATGATGACGTGGGTATGCCCATGCTTGCCTATGTTCATGACCCCTTCTTCGATTAATGGCATTATTCATTACCATTGATCGTGCCACACATTCATATAAGTGCAACCAAGCATGTAGCATGACATGATGACGATTACGGCTTGACTCTTGAAGTAACTCTATCATAGCTAATGCGCATATCAATGCACAAATTAATGCAACTTCCTTTGACATGTCCATTAGAACCTACAAAAAAAATACAAGAGATGTTTAGAATATAAAAAATATGCAACATATGCAACACATGCATATGCAACATATACATAAATGCAACATATACATAAATGCAACCTATGCACATGCATATGCAACATACACACATACATATGCAACATATACATAAATGCAACATACGCACATGCATATGCAGCATACGCACATGCATATGCAACATATATGCACATGCATATGCAACATATGCACATTCATATGCAACATATGCACATTCATATGCAACATATGCACATGCATATGCAACATATACATAAATGCAACATATGCACATGCATATGCAATATACACACAATATGCACATGCATATGCAACATATACATAAATGCAACATATGCACATGCATATGCAACATATATGCACGTGCATACGCAACATATGCACATTGATATGCAACATATGCACATGCATATGCAACATATACATAAATACAACATATGCACATGCATGTGCAACATACATACATGCACATGCATATGCAACATACACACATGCATATGCACATGCACATGCAACATATGCACATGCACATGCAACATATGCACATGCACATGCAACATAAGCACATGCACATGCAACATATGCACATGCATATGCAACATACACACATGCACATGCATATGCAACACACACATGCACATGCAACATGCACATGCAACATGCACATGCAACATACACACATGCACATGCAACATATGCACATGCAACATATACATAAATGCAACATATGCAATATATGCACATGCATATGCAACATATATATAAATGCAACATATGCACGTGCATATGCAACATATATGCACATGCATATGCAAGATATACATAAATGCAACATATGCACATGCATATGCAACATACACACAATATGCACATGCATATGCAACATATACATAAATGCAATATATGCAACATATGCACATGCATATGCAACATATGCACATGCATATGCAACATATGCACATGCATATGCAACATATACATATATGCAACATATACATAAATGCAACATATGCACATGCATATGCAATATATATGCACATGCATATGCAACATATGCACACTCATATGCAACATATGCACATGCATATGCAACATATGCACACTCATATGCAACATATGCACATG
This sequence comes from Ceratopteris richardii, assembly GCA_020310875.1. Taxonomy (NCBI): domain Eukaryota; kingdom Viridiplantae; phylum Streptophyta; class Polypodiopsida; order Polypodiales; family Pteridaceae; genus Ceratopteris; species Ceratopteris richardii. The sequence goes on along the minus strand of CM035426.1, from coordinate 133,938,795 downwards.
CATATGCAACATACACACATGCACATGCATATGCAACATACACACATGCACATGCATATGCAACATACACACATGCACATGCATATGCAACATACACACATGCACATGCATATGCAACATACACACATGCAACATATGCATATGCACGCACATGCATGCAACATATGCATATGCATGCATAATGGATGAATGCATAATGCAACATATGCACATGCATATGCAAATATATATATATATGCATACATGATGCATCATTGCATAATGTAATATGTGTAATTGCATACATGCAAACATGATTGAAATGCAAACAAAAATGTAAAATCTACAATTAGCATGACTCCAAATTTCATGAATATATCATCAAAACATAGCACAAAGGAAATCCAATTACAAGTCAATTGTTGAGAATATAGTCCAAGATAACAAACATTAAAGTTTTCTTCCTAAGAGATGAAACATGATAGAATCTAGCTACTCTTCTTAAAGCTACTTAAAAATTCACACATGCTCGTATGAAGCCCACTTAAGAGCTTCAAGCGTTCTTCTTCTATGAGCACATGCTTATTCTCCATTTCCTTGAAATGGTGAATAAGATCCTTTCCATTATCCACCAAACCGGCTAATGATTCATCCCACTTTGCAATGCTTCGTCGAGAAGAGGATGAAGGCAAGGGTACGGGTTCACCCTCATGAAGTTCACTTGCACTTCCGCCATTGTCATTGGAAAGGTTTGCACTTGAAGATGTGTGACTAAATGGAGTGACAATTGGACGAGTATGGTAGTGCTCATCTACCATATCAAACCATTTGCACGTTATCTTCCTATCATTGCCCGAAATGGAGTTATGTGCCTTGTCTTGACGGTATTGCCCCAAGACCTTTGCCCACTTCTTTCGACATGCTTCACTATCTTTATCAAAGTCGGGATAGGTTGAAGCTAATTTTGTTGAAACTTTGCCCCATAAGTTGACTCCTTGCTTCGATGGGTTGTTGAACTCTTCACTCATTCCTCCTCATATATGAATGAGTTGGTCCACCCAATGGTCCTTTCATTTGCTCTTCTTGCCATCATCTTCATCCCCTAAGTCAACGGCTATCTTCCTTTTGGTTGTTTTTCCCTTCTTTGCTATGGGTTCTCGTTGTTGAAGACCTTCATCTTGTCTATCCTCCTTTCTCTTTGTTGACTTGCTACGTGGAGGCTTTGCTTGAGAGGCTTCCAAGGGTGAAGGAGAGGAAAGAGAAGACACAAGAGGGGGGTCTAAATGCAAATGGATGGGTAGGAGAAATAGAAGTGGTTAACATGGCTTGGTAGCCATGAGGAGGAATAAAGAAAGATGGGTGTGAGTATGGGTAATAGGTAGGTTGAGAAAGAGAGGATTGAGAGAAGACAATATTGTCTTCTTCCCCTTGGGATTCAAAGGAATGAGATGCTTGAGAGTCCATTACCTGAAATTAAAACAAAACTAATGAGTAACATATTTACAAACTGAAATGAAAAAGAAAAGAGAAACACAATATATATATGTAGAACACCTTTTTTAACTTGACCTTCACTCCAATAAACCTGAAAAAAAAAAGAACAAAAAAATAATGAATACACATGTCAATATAAAACATATAATAATATAAAAGTGAAATAGAAAACACCTTTGCAACACTTGGTTCTTCTACACTGGATAGTTCTCCAAGACTTGTTGTTGTACACTGGATAACCCTCCTCTTCACAGCATATCCTTGCAAATGAACATTGAAAATTGTATGCCTCTCTTTTATAGAGTCTTCAAAAATGTATGTTGGAAAGTGTACGTTGCTAAAAATATTCGTTCAAAGTATACATGATGTAGCAGATGACAAAAAACATTACATCAAACGTTCGAGTTTTTGGTCTTAATTTCTTTTAAAATAACAAAGAACATTATGTGATGTTAACATTGGTTTTTCTTTTATTATATTATTCTTCTGCTGACGTGGACGCACTATGCCGCTCAGGGCGGGGTTTACCCCTCGGAACCTTTTAGAAAACTTTGGGCAGTGCGCTGGCAGGAAATGGAAGGAGGTACCGCCGCTCTTTCTGAACACCGGTGAACACGCGGGCTGCAATGATTGGAAGAGAGGCGGCGCAGTTCTGCCACCGCGCTCTCTGAACCGAGCCTTATTAGGAGCCGAGATTGAAGGAGTATACAACACCTTGCATAGTACTTTAGCCACATTTCCAATGTTAGTCCATAAAAAGGATGGTAAATCCACAAGCTCTACCCAGACAAGGCATTTCAAGAAGTTCCTCCTTCATTGCCTTAACTAGTTTCCAAGTGAACATATGTGCCACTAAACCACACAAAAAAATTGTTTGTTGCTCCAAGAACTGCAATTTGACACTCTTGTCACTGAAAACAATCTCAAATAAACCATGCCTAGAGTAAAATACCTTATCCACCACATCTTTCCCTACATTCGCATTAATGGCATATGCCACATCAACCGCTAGAGGTATGCGTCTAGTGAAGAACAACAATAGCCCGCTTTCATGAAACATGAGGATTGACTCCCAAATCACAAAAGGATCAATATCCACTCTTAGATCCCCTTGCACATTTTCATCATGGGTGAGTGCATCCTCCATCATGCCTTTTAGTTTCTCAAGATCCCCTTGTTTTAATAACGGGGTTGGAGTAATTATCACTTCATCTGAGATCCCTATTGTAGTGGAGCATTCAACACAGGCACAGTTTCCTCTGGCTCATTCGAAACTGGAGCCCTTCCTTCAATGTCAAGAGAGAATGCCATGGTGTATTTATTTGTACTGAAATGTGCAGGTAACCAAACCGTATGTCTGAGGAAACAAGCACAGTATGGAAGTGAATCCGAGGTTAATTATATCCATAACTACGTATATTTGAAGTCTTCTTATCTTTGTAAAAACCTTAAGTTGATGACCTCGGGGGTATGTACATACATCCGAAACCCTAGAACATTGTTTGCGCTATGTTAGTGACGACTAGAGCAGAATGCAAACCCTAAATCAATGTCTGCCATTTTTTAGAAACAACATGAACCCTAAAAAACCCAAATATGTATAGAACATAACACAACACGAATGCGGACCGGAGCAGGGCACATCCCCATACATATATATATATATATATATATATATATATATATATATATATATATATATATATATATATTATAGATACATACATACATACATAGATACATACATACATACATACATACATACATGCATGCATGCATGCACGCATGCATACGTACATATGTACGCACACGCGCACATACGTACGTATGCACGCACGCATACACGGACGTACGCACGCACGCAGGGACGTACGCACGCATGCACACATGGACATACGCACGAACGTACGCACGCACGCATGGACATGTGTACGCACGCATGCATGCATGCATGCATGCACGTACGTATGTGCATACATACTTACACACACAGATACATATATACATACATACATACATACATACATACATACATACATACATACATACATACATACATACATACGTACGTACACATATAAATGTGTGTGTGTATATATATATATATATATATATATATATATATATATATATATATATATATATATATATATATATATATATATATATATTAAAAATAAATGGAGTTTTAATGTAGAACTGACGTACACTCCAACTGTGATGAGTTGCAAGTGCACAAATGCTATGAACGGTGATCATTCGTCATGTTGGAGCAAAGGTCTCATCAAAATCAATGCCTCTCTCTTGCACATAATCTTTTGCAATAAGCCTAGTCTTACACTATAAATTATTCGATCAGTTTTATGCTTCAGCTTGGATACCCATTTAGTGCCAATGGCTTATTCCCATAGAGGCAAATCACATAAAGGCCAAGTACCATTCTTTATAATAGCATCATATTTTGATTCCATAGCCGCCATCTAATTTTTTGAATTTTATGCTCTATAAAAAAGAATACGCTCATTCTCATCAGAAAGACTAGAGGTAGCCACTGCATAGCAATCTCATGCAAAAGGAGCCCTTTGAGAGCGTGAATGAGTTTGGACGATCCATTTGGGCATGGCTTTTGCCTCCTCTGTATCTTCCCTATCATCAATAAGTGCATCATTAGATTTTCATGAAAACTGGAATGGTATGCATCATGATGTGAATCTTTTAAAGGTTCACAAATTGCCTCATTTGAACTAGCACTTGACTATACATCTATATAAAAAGGTAACAAAGTGTCATGCACATCTTTGGAGCTAATTGATGTCTCCTTAGTAAATGAAAGTAATGGTTGAATTGCATCTTCCATAAAAACAAGATCAGAAGTAACCAAAATGTGTATAGCTTGTGGATGATATAGACAATAGCTTTTTCTTTTAGAACTATACATAACAGAAATACATTTTGCCTTTTTATCCTCTGACTTTTTGCATTGTTGTTCATGTACTAATGCATATGTTAGACAATCAAAATGTATATTAGAAATAGATGGCTTGCAACCATGTCAAAACCCGTATGGAGTGATACATTGTAGCACTTTGGTGGGATAGTTGTTAAGTACATATGTTGCACACATAACAACCTCAAGCCAAAAGATATGTGGTGAAGATTGACTTTTGACCATACACGTGATCATCTCCATGAGAGATTTGTTCTTTCTTTCAGCAACTGCATTCTCTTTAGCTGTATATGGTAATGTATATTGATCTTTTATTCCATGTGTCGCAATAAATGCATTAGAATCAAAAGACATGTATTTCCTTTCTCGATTAGAACGGAGGGTGCCCATTTAGTTTCCGTTTGACAGATCATGAACTATAGATCTATTATCCACAAATTTGAGAACCAAGCCGATCTAGGCTAATATTGAAGATGACAAGAGATTTTTCTTAATCCTTGGCACAAACAAAGCATTTGAGAATGTGAAAGAATTACCACCAGTAGTAGAAAAATAATGGGTTCCTCAACTCCCGTCATAGGATAGGAGGATTAATCGCATGTGATAATATTCCCTTTAGGGGTAGGCTCAAGTGAGCTAAAAAAATTGCATTACGAGGTAATGAGATTGGTTGCCCCATTGTCAAAGTACCAAATATTGGAGTCTATTGCAGACATAAAGTGTTCATGAGAAGATGAATCATAGTTTCAAAAAGTTGTACACACTTATTCTTCATTCTGCACAAAATAAGTAGACTTTGTTTTGGGTGTAGAGGCCTCTATAACAAACATTCTTGCCTCTTTCTTCTTTGCCTCTTTTGCAGCCTGTTTTGAACAACTCTTTATAGTATGATCATTTCTATTATAATATTTGAAGAACTGTCTTTTCTTTTCTGTTTCTTTTTGTCTTTGTCTTTTCTTTTTTATTGTGAAAAACTAGCACATTTTTGCTTACTATTACATGAACTCTATTTACCTTTGCTCTTTTTACTAGTAGTGGTCCTAATGAGGCAACTTCTCAGCCTTTCCAAGTTTCATGTGATAATACAGATCCTTCCATTTCCAATGCAGATTTACATGATGCACTTGATGAGAGAGTAGGTATTGAGGAGGCAAAAACTATGCCAAAATGGCTGGTGTAGACTTTGTGTGATAGCAAATTAGATGCACATCTATCATATCGTACTCGATGAGGCTCTCATAATGCTTCTTTTGCATCAAATTTCTATGCTACAACTGCCTCTAGTCTCTGTGATGAGAATGAACTTGTTTCATTTGATGAAGCATAAAACTCAGAAAATTGGATGATTGTTATGCAATCTGAATATGATGGTTTAATGAAGAATGGTACCTGGTCTTTATGTGACTTGCCTCCTAGCAAGAAGGCCATTGGCACTAAGTGGGTATACAAGTTGAAGCGTAAACCTGATGGAACAATTGACAGGTATAAGGCTACACTTGTTAGAAAGGGTTATGCGCAGGAAAGAGGCATTGATGTTGATGAGACCTTTGCTCCTACTTGCCAAATGACTATTGTTTGTAGCATTTGTGCACTTGCAGCTCAGCATGGTTGGAATATACATCAATTGCACATTAAAACTCTTGGAAGCAATGTCCAACAATGGTCCAAAACTACTAAGAAGTAGTTATAATATAGATACTCTATATCCGTCTACAAGAAATCCATGTGGCAGCATGGCTAGGAGAAAGTTCTCTCAAAGTGTGCGCTTGGGTTCGATTCTTGGCGGATGTGTAGTGAAGAAAAGCAATAGTTTTGGACATAATTTTTCAAAAGAAAGTTTATCGACGGTGTAGAATTTCGTGAAAAGTTTTTTTTTTTATATATTAGCAATTGCACACGTTGTACTTTTAGATAGCTTTTGTGTTTGCTTTTCACATAGCTACAAGACTATATAAAGAGAGCTTTGGCTCATTGTTCAAATTATGACACAAGCAATATTCTCAAGCTACTCAAGGAGATCTTGGAGGCTATCTTGGAGGAGTTCTCACACTCTTGGAGGAGTTGTGGTCTACTTCAAGGGATATTTGGAGGAGATTCTTCCAGCTTACCATCAACATTTATTGTTGATTTACTGTGAGTAGCAAGTATATTTCCGTCCTTACTTGATAGGCCACTCATTTCTGATTTAGGTTGATCAGAATTTGAGTTTGTTGTAAAAGAGTTCTAAAATGTTCCTATTCTCCATATTCACACACACACACACACACACACTCTTCATACCTCTTAGGCACACAATCTCTTGTATCTAGTTCCTATTTTTGCCTAGATATAGATATTGTCAGTTTTTTTCATATACACACATTGTAATTTGGCATTTGAATATAGATAGTATAGGTGAGCTTCATAGCTTATCGTTACACTTGAAATCCTATCTATTTTCTCTCTATCTCTCACTCATCTGTTTTTGAGTCTTAAGGTGTGTATGTTAAGGTTCATCTGTTGGAAGATCCTGTAAACTTGTGATATATTGTTATTGTGGCCCACTCCCACTTCCAACATATGGTATTCAGACCTTAGAATACCAACAAAAACTGCATTTTTGAATGGTGACTTGCATGAAGAAGTGTATGTTTTTCAGCCTAGTTGCTTTGTGCAGAAAGGGCATGAAAACCAGTTGTGCAGGTTGAAAAAGGATTTATATGGTTTGAAACAAGCACCACCTGCTTGGTATGAAAAGATACATGCCTATCTGATTGCACATGGTTTTGAGAATAGTTCAACTAAGAGCACCTTATATGTTAAGCGTGCAAATGATGTGCTTCTGATCATTGTGTTCTATGTTGATGACATGCCGCTCACTAGTCCTAAGAGAAGCATATTGCTGATATTAAGGCTGATTTGCATGCCTCATTTGAGATGTCTGATTTTGGGCATTTGCATCATTATTTGGGCATTCAGTTTATGCAAGTTGATGGCAGAATAGCTCTATGTCAAAGGAAATATATTGACACATTATTGTAGCATTTTGGCCTTGAAGATTGCAAACCTATTGCCACTCCTATGGAGATAGGTTTATGATTGAGTCTTCATGATGTTGGAGATGGATTTGATGTTGTTCTCTATTAGCAGGCTATTGGATGCTTGATTTATTTATGCATTACTCAACGAGATATTCAATTTTTTGTCTCACGGATGAGCAGGTTTATGCATTGCCCAAATGTCAAGCATTGGCAAGTGGTAAAGCACATCTTTCGCTACTTGAGTGGTACTCGGCTACTTGGATTGTTTTATCCCAAGGGGGGATCACTACCGCCAGATTTATATGCTTTTTCTGATTGTAACTAGGCTAGTTGACATGTGTCCACTAGTGGCTTTTTCTTCATGCTTGGTAGTTTATGTATACCTTGGTTGAGCAAGAAGCGACCTACTGTGGCCACTTCCAGTTGTGAGGCTGAGTAAAGGGAAGCTTTCACAGCAGCTGTTGAGTGTGTGTGGCTCAGATGCCTTAATATGGTTGATTTGGGTGGTGGCCAGTCTTTTGCCACCACCATCTTCACTTACAGTCAGAGCACATTGGCAGTTGCGAGGAACCCTGTGTTCCATGCTCACACTAAGCACATTGAGGTGCATTATCATTATGTTGGGGAGAGGTTCTTGCTAAAGAGATCAGCTAGGCATATGTGCCCACACAGGAGAACATTGTAGACCTTTTCACTAAGGCTCTGCCTAGTGAGAAGTTTGAAGCTTTTCGCAAAGCTTTGGACCTACTTCCTTTTGTGGAGTGATTCCACATAGCTTGGAACTTCCTTATACATGAGTGCTAGCTACTTGTTCACCGCATCGCTCCTATGGGGGATTTGTTGATATGTTTAGGTAGTGATGTGTGTGAACACACTAGGACATCTAGGGCAGTTTTTTCCCTCTTTACGAGGTTTTTTCCCCCCGGCTTGTATATATGCCTATTGCCCTAATAGCTCACTAATCTTTGTATATTCTAGTGATAATACATTTAGTATTGTGTGTTCTACTCCAAGCTTCTTCTGCTTCCTTGTGCTATTTGCATGCTTCCGCAGATGTCTAACTCCAACATTAGACAACCAAAAAATCATAAATTTTTTGAGAGTGATAGAACTAGAAAATCGTGATGTTGTGAAAGCCAAAAGCCAAAAAGTCACGATATTATGAGAGCCAAAAACTAAAAAGTTGCGATTTTTTGAGCGTGAGATAACAAGAAAGTCGTGCTTTTTTTAGAGTGAGACAACCACAAAGTCGTGATTTTTTTGAGAGAGACCAAAAAGTCATGATTTTTTGAAAGTGAGACAACTAGAAAGTCGTGATGTTGTGAGAGCCAAAAACCTAAAAGGTGAGACTTTTTGAGAGTGAGACAACCAAAAAGCCATGATTTTCTTGAGAGTGAGATAACCAAAAAATCTTGATTTTTTGAGAGTGAAACAAAAAAAAAATCGTAATTTTTTGAGAGAGAGACAACCAAAAAGTCGTGATTTTTTAAGGATGAGAAAACTAGAAATCCGCAATGTTGTGAAAGCCAAAAGGCAAAAAGTTGTGATGTTTTGAGAGGCAAAAACCAAAAATTCATGATTTTTTCAAAATTTCTCTTTCCAAAAATCCATGATTTTAACCAATCAAAATCAACTCAAAAAGTGACTCATGATTTTTTTCTAACTCCATTAATACCCAATTTTTACTAATGTTTTCTATGGCTATAGAGTTGCCTTTTCCTTCTTTCTCCTCTCCTTCAGTCAAAAAGATCAAAATAAATCTACAAACACCAAGAAACTAGAAACACAAAAAATCGTGACATTGTATGACCACTAGAAAGTGTGACAATCAAAAAGTCGCGATTATGTGAGAATAAAAAAGTCGTGATTTTTTTAGATTCACAGAACCACAAAATTGTGGTTTTTTGAGTGATTTTTGATGGGATTCAAGTAGTCATGATATTCAAAAAATTTGAATTTTCCAAAAAGTCATGTTTCTTTCCAAAAAGTCATGATATTTCCAAAAAGTCATGATCTTCTGATAAGTTTTGGTGAGAACTGTGAAATTGAGTGTTGAGAGAGGATCACAAAAATCACATAAACGTGCATACACAATCTCTCTCTCTCTCTCTCTCTCTCTCTCTCTCTCTCTCTCTCTCTCTCTCTCTCTCCCTCTCTCTCCCTATGCATGAAAAGCAAGGTAAAAATACTGAATATATAATCAAAAACAAAAAATGTCTACGAAGATGATGGGAGAAGATGGTGATGATGATAAAGGTGGAGAAAAAAATCAAAACTTAAAAAAAATGACTATTTTTTGCCCCAACATCGCAACTATATAATCTTATGGTCACAATGCTCGTCCTTGTGAAACACGCCTCGGCAACGGTGCCAAAAATTTCGTGAAGCCAAAGCATGAGCACCACCTCCATGTCAATCCACGGAGACGTGAGGAGCATATGAAGATCTTGAGCAATTGCGGCAAGCAAATGTGAGTGACAAGCACATACATGTGTTTCTTAGTGATCAAAATCACTATTTTTATAAAAGTTTCTTCAAATGAGAATAAGAAGAAATGATCATGTATGTATTAAATCATGTTAAAAGTACAATGTCATTGGCAATCAACCATTGCTCAATGAGTGATAAGTAAGTGAGCTATGAGGTGAGCTCCTCTTCTCAATGAAAGTACATAAAAAATGATCTCTGAATCTCAAGATAGACGCGGGCCTTTCATATCCTCTTTTTATAGTTATTGTTGGAGACAAAGGATTTGAATTCAAATTCAAATCTCTACCTAAAAGTGAATGCTAAAGTAAAGGATTGATTCTCTCTTGACTCAACTACCAAATGATGTGAGATTATGTGCAATGAAAGTACATAAAAAATGATCTCTGAATCTCAAGATAGACGCGGGCCTTTCATATCCTCTTTTTATAGTTATTGTTGGAGACAAAGGATTTGAATTCAAATTCAAATCTCTACCTAAAAGTGAATGCTAAAGTAAAGGATTGATTCTCTCTTGACTCAACTACCAAATGATGTGAGATTATGTGCTTCCTAACTCCTCGTGGGTATATTTCACTTTTAGAAAAGTAAATGTGAAGTAGAATTGCAAGAGGTTGATCATATGAAGCCTTCCAAGTGTTATGCCAATAAATCAAGCTTATGTGAGGTGATCAAGTATGTAGGCTTGAGGTTAATTGTACCAACAGCTCCCACCTCAAGCCTAACATGCTTGGTCTTCATTGCTCCTTGATTTCCTACAAACCAATCATCAATTTGAACCTATTCATCTTTGTTCCATCCAATGCTTTGGTAAGTATATCTATACATTGTGATTGACTTGATACATAGGATAATTGGATATCCTTGCTAAAAAATTTCTCCCTTACATAATGATAGTGCACTTCAATGGGCTTAGTCCTTGCATGGTATACAAGATTAGCAGTCAAATGAAGTGAACTAGTGTTATCTCCAAAGATCATTGGAGTGTAGGAATGTATCTCCAACTCTACATATAATTGCTTAAGCCACATAGCTTCATGAGTTGCATTTGCCAAACCTTTATATTCTGCTTTTGTGGAAGATAAGGCTATATTTGTTTGCTTCTTGGATGACCAAGATATGAGTTTTGAACCTGCAAAAGAAAGGAACCCTGAAGGGCTCCTCCTATCATCCTTGGAGCTAGCCCAATCTGCATCAGAATACATCTTTATATCTATGTTAGAGGTGAAGGGATAGCACAACCCCTCATTCATTGTACCCTTTAGATACTTGAGCACCCTTTTTGCAGCTTCCATATGAGGCTTCCTTGGTACATGCATAAACCGACTCAATGTACTTACTGCATAGGCAATGTATACTATTGTTAAAGAAGCATAATTAAGACCACCCACAAGTTGTTGATAACTTGTAACATCTTCAAGTGGTTCACCTTCATGTGAGCTTGGCTTATGGTTGAGCTCCATAGGGATACCTGCAACTTTAGTGTTCTCCATCTTAAACTTTACCAACATATCGTGTATGTACTTCCTTTGTGTAATGAATATGCCTGAATCTGTATACACAAGTTCTAAGCCAAGGAAGTAGGTTAATAACCCTAGATCATTGATTTTGAATTCCTTCATTAATTGATCCTTGACCTGCTTGATACCATTAGAATCATTCCCTATAATTATGATATCATCTACATAGACAGATAAGTAAATGACTTCTGATTTATTCTTCTTAAAAAATAAAGAAGAGTGTGCCTTGCTTGCCACAAAGACTTGGTCCTACAAATAGGTAACAAGTCTATGGTTCCAAGCTCTAGGAGCTTGTTTGAGACCATAGAGTGCTTTTCTAAGTTTGCATACATAATCTACTTTTGTTTCATCTTCAAAACCTGGTGGTTGTGCCATTTACACTTCTTCTGATATCCAACCATTTAAGAATGCATCCTTGACATCTAACTAATATAAATTACAATTCTTAGAAGCAACAAGACTTACCAATACCCACATTGTTGGCATCTTTGCCACAAGTGAAAATGTTTCTTCATAGTCTACTCCATGTGCTTGGGCAAATCCCTTTGCCACTAACCTTGCCTTGTACCTATTTATAGAACCAGTAGAGTTCTTTTTAATTTTGTATATCCACCTTGAACCAATTACCTTCATATCTAGCTCCTTGGGGACCAGATCCCAAGTGTGGTTTTCTTGCAATGCTTTCACTTGTTCTTGCATGGCTTCTCTCCACTCTTTCTTCCTAGCCTCTTCAAATGAAGAAGGCTCTTTTTCCAATAGAGTCTTTAGTGATGTATACAGAGTGTTTTGTGACTAAAGATGTATCATATCCATACCTTATGGGCTTCTTACTTTCTCTTTGTGATCTCATTAAGGCTTGATTGGAAGACTCGGGTAGATCTTCTAATTGCTTGAATTTGAACTTGCCTCTTGACTTCCAAGCTTTGAAATCAATCTGCTACTCATCCTCTGAGTTGATGCCTTCTGCTAAGTGTTGATCTTCTTGAGTGAGGGTTGGAAAATCATTTTCCAAATCATATGGTAACTTTACTTTCTTGCAATCATCTTGAAACCATGAATTCTTCTCATCAAATACTACATCCTTACTAACTATGAATGCCTTGTTAGTGGGATTGTATAGTCTATATCCCTTTTGATTCTGATCATACCCAATAAATATACATTTCTCAGCCTTAGGGTCAAGCTTCCCTTTGATTTGTGATGGGATGTGTGCATAGGCAATGCACCCAAATATTTTGCAATGATCCAATGAGGGTCTCTTGCCATTCCATGCTTCATATGGTGTCATACCATCCAGTGATTTGGATGGAAGACCAAGTAGGTGGCTGTGAAAACAGCCTCTACCCATAAATGATTAGGTAATTTTTACTCATTTAACATAGACCTAACTGCTTCAACAATTAACATGTTCCTTCTCTTTGTCAATCCATTCCATTTAGGAGTATACCTGGTTGTTATTTCCCTCTTTATGCCTCTATCCTGTAGAAATAGATCAAACTCATGTGAGAAGTACTCACCACCTCCATCACACTTGATTCTCATCAAGTTGCTTCCTGTTTGATTTTCAACTAGTGCCAAATACTTCTTGAAACATGTAAATACTTATGCTTCATGAAATAGAGGATTGTCCACCTACTGTAATCATCAATAAATGACACATAGTACATTGAACCTGAGATGGATGGATCTTTGCTAGGACCCCATACATCAGTGTGTACAAGCTCCAAATAGTCTTCATGGATGTATCCTTTCTTGTTGAATGGCTGCTTGTGAGCTTTGCCAAATTGGCAAGCTCCACATTTGTATATATCATGTGCTGCTTAGTCACATTGGGAATGTCAAGCACACTTTGATCCTTGGAAATTTGCTTCAGAGTTCTTTCTCCTATGTGCCCTAGCCTTTTGTGCCATATTTCCAACTCAGATAAGTTTTTATCTCTATAATTGAATAGTGCTATGTTCCTTGTGTCCTCAGTTTCAAATGTAAACAATCTACCTGACTTCTCACCTTTGGCAATCCTTTTGAAGCCTTGTTGGGGGTCTTTCACATATGCTCCATGCTTAGTGAACCTGACCTGTAGACCTTTCTCTACAATTTGCCCAACACTAATTAGGTTTTTGGTTATAGTAAGCACATACAGAACTGTGCTCAAAAGGTTCATACTACCATCAGATGTTTTGACATTTCCAATTTGCTTGAGTGAGTGTTTAGTGTCATCACTTGTTTGCACTTCATGCTTCTCCTTGGGTTCTTCAAAATCAGATAATAGAGCTACATTTCCTGCCACATGATTGGAACAACCTGAATCAATGTAGAAGAGATGCTCATCATCTTTACCTTGCTTGGATGTCATGTTCATGATGAGTAGAGAGTCTTCTTGATCTTCAGCATAGTTGTTGAAATCCCTTATTCCTCTTGATAATTGTTGTGGTTGTAGCCTTGATTGTAGTTATGGTTGTAGCTGCCTCCACCATTGTTGTACCTGCCTCTAGATTGTCCATAGCTTCTTCTATGGAAGCCTCTTCCTCTTTGGTTCCTTGTATTTTTGTAGCATTCTTCTGTAGTGTGGTTGTTGAGACCACAAATGTTGCATGGTGAATTGTTGTAGGATCTCCCCCTGCCTTGCTTTCCTCCTCTGCCCCTTCCTCTAGCACCTCTTCCTCTACCTGCATAATTAGCCTAAGAGGTACTAGCCTCTTCTTCCTGTTTCTTGCTTTTACCTTTATCCTTAGCTTTATTCTTAGATGTATGAAGGGCTTGATGAAAGTACTTCTCAAGTCTCTTGGGAGGTCTTGAAATTCCTAACATGTGGTAACAAGAAATCAGAGATTGAGTTTACTAAATATGACCTAGCAAGAGCATCCTTTGCACACCATGTGGTCAAACTTTCTTGCTCTTCCCTTGTTGGCTGATTCTTGCTTCTAAAAAATGGCATGTCTTCATCTCCTGAGATGTATCCATATAAGCTTCTCCCTTGAAGGTATGCTTCCATCCTTAGTGACCATGCTGAGTAGTTGTTCCTGTCTAATTTGTCAATGAAGGATGGAAATCCATCTCCCATCTTGATTGAGCTTGCTCTGATACCACTGTTGGAGGAGATGGTGGATAGTCACAAGAGATGAATTGGTGTAGCTAAACCTGCTTCACACCTGCTACAAGTGATGGCTGAAGAGTGTTGTGGGCCTCATTATCTAGCTAATAAGCATAATTAATCACATATTTTTCTTGGAATATGATCCACTATACGTACATAAATATTTACATACAATCAAACATATATACATACACACACACATACATACATACATACATACATACATACATACATACATACATACATGCATACATGCATACATACATACATACATACATACATACATACATATATACATACATACATACATACATACATACATACATACATACATACATACATACATACATACATACATACATACATACATGCATGCATAGATACATACATATGTACGCACTTGCATACATACATTTATATACACACACGTACACACACATATATATATATATATATATATATATATGTATATATATATATATATATATATATATATATATATATATATATATATATATATATATATATATATATATATATATATATATATATATATATGTGTGTGTGTGTGTGTGTGTGTGTGTGTGTGTGTATGTATTACATACACACACAGACGCATACATACACACACACACACACACACACACACACACACACACATATATATATATATATATATATATATATATATATATATATATATATATATATATATATATATATATATATATATATATATATATATATATATATATATATATATATATATATATATATATATATATATATATATATATATATATATATACATACACATATACATCCACATCCACATACAAATACACATCCACTTCCACATCCACAACCACATGTATTTACATTCACATTCACATTTACATTTATATTTACACTCTCATTGCCATTTGCATTCGCATTTACATTTATATTTCCATTTCCATTTACATTTACATTTACATTCACATTTTCATTTGCATTTGCATTTACATTTACATCTATATTTATATTTACATTTACATTTATATTTACATTTACATTTACATATGCATTTACATATAAACCTATGATGATATCCCTCAAAGTTTGCATTCATTGGAAATTGGTTGAATTTGAACTTTTTCCTCATTCTTTGACCTATATAATGTGTTTCTAGGACGTGTTCTAATTTTATAATCTACTGTCCAAAGCATTTTAGCTTCTGTCTTTCTCATAAATCTAGACGCATTTTCCATGGAGAACCTCAATCCAAAAACTTTCACTAAAATTTCAACCAACAAGACTCTTAATTTCCATACCAATATTGTGCTAAGTCATGAGTATGCAACAATAAGAAAGTTCTTCCGAAGAGCTATACAATATCATGAAACTGAAGCATTATGCAAAGAAGGCAAAAAGCATATTGACATATGGGCAGATGGAGTTTTTTATCCAGTTGATCCTCAAACTGGAAGGTACCCACCTTTTCTTAATCTTCATGATCTTATTGGATTTATAAAAGATGGTGGTGATGCTTTATGTGGATATTGTTCAAGGCTCTTAGAGTTGTCAAACAACTACATGCAAACATAAACTATCTACAAAATAAATTAAATTAAAAGTATTTACATTAGAAGGATCTAGAAAAAAGTTTTTGCATTTGAATTATGAGATTGAGGTTTTAAACAAATGAAAGAAACTCCTATCGGATTGGAAATGCATTCAAAACGAATAACACCTTTTTTAGATTTGATTGAAAAATCTTGTGAGAAGAAAAAGAGAATGAAATTTTCACAAAATCATGTAATAAACACTCTAGATTTAAATATGTTGAGAAGTTTTGAGCACATACAATTTTCTAATGAAATTATGAATCAGCATAATGTTTTTAAATTGTTGAAATTGGATGAGAAAGCATGCTTAAACTAGTTTATTTTTCAAAAAACTAATGAAAGAAATATTTTTTTTTAGACCCATCTCAAATTTGGGAGGTTTATGAGTGTTGGAATGAGTAGCAAGGGTTATAGATCAATTTTAGAATTTTAGTGTGAATTTCTTAAATTTATTAAAGTAAAAAGCTTTGGATTGCATAGAACTCATCATGTAAGAAAGTATTGGCTCTAGTTGAATAAGAAGATCACTTCCATATCTTGTGATTATAAACATATTCATGGAAACATGACTTATGAGGTAGGAAAAAAACTTTACATTTTGGCTACAATGAGTTTCACAATATATGGAGACTTCAAACATATATGGATCAGTTTTGATATACAAGAAAATGAATGTTCTTACCTTTTGAAATTGTGTAATAAAACTTGATGAAGTCGAAATAAAAACATCAAAAGATGAAGATAATTAGTATTTCACTAATGAACAAAGGTTTTGACTATAGCCTTGGCAAACTGGATACTCCATCTCTAAAAGTACAATAAAAAATGGAGTTATGGTGGGTTGGGTGTGCTCAAGTTTCATATGAGAATCATAAAGTACTTAAGTGGTTGTTCTCATAGACACACATTCCAAATGTTATCGAAAGGCAGCATTCGGGTGCATTGCTAACTGTTAAGCACAAATGGAAAGTTTAAAATTGAGTGGCATTTGAGTGGAGACTTAAATACTCTAAAATGC
This sequence comes from Ceratopteris richardii, assembly GCA_020310875.1. Lineage (NCBI taxonomy): Eukaryota > Viridiplantae > Streptophyta > Polypodiopsida > Polypodiales > Pteridaceae > Ceratopteris > Ceratopteris richardii. Next base: position 133,921,629 of record CM035426.1, on the reverse strand, counting down.
ATGTTTGGTATAAGTGGGGGTGAAAATTGTAAGTACCCTTTTCTATATTGCATGCAAAGTCTAGGTACAAGAGGATGGATAGCTATAACTAAGATTGGGAAAGCTCCTTCTAGAAAAAATATTAATCTACATGATTTCTCATCTTCTTCCATGATTTGGGATCCTATACTTCCAATATAATTGAAAAATTTATACATATATACATTGCATGCACAATTAAGAATATTAGACAAGTTGGTTCATCTTCATTTGGATTATGTATATTTCATCAAGGCTACAAATCTTGCAAGTGAATGCTTAAAAAAAACATGAAGATTTGCTCTCATAAATAAGATTTCATGGTGATTTTTTTCATCTAAGAAAATTTTCAAAGCTTTCACAAAATACAGGTGATATACTACAGGATGTGTCAATGGGAGGTGCAAAAGGAAGAAGATTTTTCAGCAACAATGATGGTAAACAAATAAATGTTGTGTTTTTCAAGGTTACAACAAATGTAAAAAGCAATCGAGAAGTAGATTATAGAAACCATCATCAATTTTTGAAGATCATGAAGAAACAAGTTATTTTTTATAAGTATGTGATTGATTTGAAAAGGGAAATCACAGATTTATTATAAATCATCGTAGAGGCTTGGAGTGTCAAAGACATAACTTATTACTTGGTGAGTTTTATAGAGATTATTTAGTCCACGATTAATTTTTCGAATAAACATCTCATGACCTCAATATTTATGTTTTTTATAGCATATTCTTTTTTTTCATGGTCCATTCTTTGTAGAAAAAGGAACACTCAAGGGATGGAAAAATCTCATTATCAAGCAAGAAGAAGATTCTTCACATGCACAAGAAAAGGAGGAGAGTGACAAAAAGTAATCCACTCAAAGAGATTTTTTATTGGTTCTTTAGAAGACAAATACGAAGGATCACATGCCAAATATTATCAACAGCCTAAAACTATACACAACATGGCACTTAAATATCACTGTAAGGAGAAAAATCCTTTTAGGCAAAAATTTGGATTAGAAACAAGAAGAATGACATCTCATACTAATATGAAGTTGAAGGAACATAGATGATATCAAATTTGGAATATCATTTGGTTTTTTTTTAACCAAAAATTACATATGGATGTATTTATACCTTTTGTAACCATAAAATTGATGAAATAAAGGGGCATTAATCTTCTTTGAATCTTTTTAATGCACTTGACTCTTGCAAATCTCCTTTGTATCTGAGATACTCTTTCCTTCTATAGCCAACAATACATTTTACATCTGAGACCTATGCAGGCAGTGCGTAGCTAGAATAACAGAGGAAGTAACCAACTCTTGAAGCATTTAGCCTTGAGGCAGAGCCAAATATCCTAAATGATGTTGTTCTCTGAAGAAGCAATACCCTACATGCATTTAATGGAAATGAGCAATAGCCCATATATTTTGATAGGATCTTTAGAGAGAACATTGCAAAATCAGGTTCTTCATTATAAAGCTTTTGTACAACATAGAGTAAATTTGGATTCAATTTTGGAAGATAATAAATAATCGAATGTAAATCCACCTTTTCTTTTCCTCTATTCTCTAAAGCTTTCCTTGTGCCCTTCCCTCTACTTAGAAGATTGTTCATCTAATATAGATAGGCACAAAAAAAGCAACTATAGTAAGATTCTATATGTGATGGGGAAAAGGAATCATGAAGCTAAAGGAAATTGTATAAGAAAATAAAAAAAAACCTAAGTTATGATATGCATTGAGGAAATGAATAGTTCAAGTCATTAGGCTCATTAAAAAATCTAGATGCGCCTAATTGCTTGAATCATTTGTTTCTCAAGATCATGAAAAATTAAAGATATGTGGCCTATTTCTTTTGCAAATACCTATGAATGATAAGGGACAAGGGATTTGTATATGCCAAAAAATGAAAGATTTGAAATGAATCTAAGACAACCAATTCAAGCAATTGGGCTCATCAAAAAATCTTGGATGGGCCTAATCGCTTGAATTGGTCAAATGTGAAAATCATAACAAACAGAGGCTAATTTGTTTATTTCTTTTGTCAATATCTATATATGATGATGCATAAGGGGATTTCATAAGGAGAAAAAAAGAAAAAACTGAAGTAATGGAATGAATCTAGGACATGACCAATTCACATGATTAGGCTTATTGGAAAATCTTGGATGGCCTAATTGCTTGAATCGATCATATGTCAAAATCATAACATATAGAGGTTAATTTTCCTATTTCTTTTGTCAATATCATGAATGATGATGGATACAAGGATTGCATAAGGAGCAAACAAAATATCTCAAGTAATGGAATGAGTCTAGGAAACAACTACTTCAAGCAATTAGACTCATCGAAATATCTTAGATGGGCCTAATCACTTGAATTGGCCATGTCTCAAAGATGAATCACAATTGAAAGGGTACGCATACCTTAACCTCATCCTCAATTGTTCACCATCTATTCTTATTGTTCCTTTGTCCTCAACAACTTCCACAAACGAGTATCCTCCTCCAAATGACTATATTCCAATCTCTTTCTATCACTTTTCAAAATATTTCTATTGCCTACAATAGAGATGAATAAAGTTTATCCAAGAGATGAAGTAATATAAAAATATTGCGAGAAGAAGTGAATTTTTTTAGATATTTACATCTTCTATTGGTTCTCTAATGGTTTTCTCTGCTCCAACAATTTCCATATCAAATTTTTCTACCTCTTCTAATTCTGTTTGAAGGTTTATCGCTTCAACAATATCCTTAACATCAATATTTGAATATTTTCTCAAGAGAAAGGTCTAATCATGTTTCTTTCTTTTCATTAAGGTCCTTTTGTTCAACTTTGTCACTAGATCAAGCCAAATGAAAAAGCCCATATTCACTAGAATTAAATGACAACCGCTTTCATGTTTTGGGAAAAAATCCATCCTCCTAGGCATGGGGGAAGCCTTTCTACACTTTATAGTAATTTCGGCCCTACCCAAAGGATCCTTCCCAAAGATCCTTGGGTGAATATATTTTTTACTAGAGATACCACTTCTTTTCCATTGACTATCCTTAAAAAGTTATTCCACATATCCTTTAGAATTGTTTAGTTTTGCCTACAAGGGCATCAAAATCAAAAGAGGGGTTCAACATTTTCATTGCATCTAGAAATTGATTGAGTCTCTCTTGAAAAATTAAATCAACATGCAAGTGAATAGAAGCAATCAAAAAGGGTCAAACATGCACTATTGCTTGAATCGGTCATGTATAGAATTCAAGCATAGGAGTGTAGACTATGGGTAAAGAAAATCCTTGAAGGTAGAAAATGAGCAAAAGCCAAGAGACGTGATATTTATAGGAAGAAATGTGGGCCAATAAGAACATGCCACATGGTAAGGTCTCAAGTATCCCAATAGCAAAATGGCATGGATGAATGAAATGTGACATGTGGCACCTATACCTCACAATCCACAATGGTCAAATGATGCGAACCAATGAAAATGTGCCACATCTCAATGTGCATTGGGATTTGCAATGGTCATATGATGTGGACCAATGAGAAGATGGCACATGGAAAATAGTCGACAGACCCCAAAGAGCCTATATAAGCTCCTCACTTCATTTGTGGCACTTTTTTTATGCTCTCTCTAGTCTCACTTGGCTCATTGCATCTCAATTTTTCGACTCTCTTCTATAAGAGACAACCTCAACTCATTTCTTGTTGAAATCTCCTTGTATGCAAGTTTAGATATGCAAATGTCTTCTTTTAAATTTTCATGTTTAGGTTGCTTAATATGGATCATTCGTTCATATAGCCAGAAATATGAGACTTCTTTGGACACAATTGATTCAAGCGATCAAGACCATCAAAGAAGCTCGAATAGCCCTGATCGCTTGAATCAATTAGGTCCATTGAGGAAAACTACATGATTTATTTCCTTTTCCTTGTTATTAAGAACGTTCCTTGATTTGTTTATGTAATGAGTTTTACATGACACAAATGAGGAGAAACAAGACATGATCCATTCAAGCAATTAGAGCCATCAAACAATCACGGATGGCCATAATCTCTTGAATGAGTCATATACATTGAAACCAATTGTCTTATGTATAATTTCTTTTTTTAAGTATTAGATATGTCTTATTGCTTCATTTCATGGAATACACATGAAATCACTTTAGCGCTTCCATTATTCGACATGAACGATTCAAGCAATGAAGGCAATCAAAGAACTTATGATAGTCCTAATCTCTTGAATCGGTTGTCTCCATTCAAAATGCTTGTTTGATGTACATTTGCTTATCTGAGTATAAGACATGCTCGATCATGGATTTTTGTCATGAAATACATAAGAGATCACTTAATGGCTTGCATTTTTAAACATGAACAATTCAAGTTATAAGGGCAACCCAACAACTTCATATGGCCCTTATTGCTTGAATTAGTCGTATCTTTAATCCCTCCATTTTCTTTCTTTTGTGATTTCACACCCCCCTCTCTTTTCTTGTGTCAGGTAGAATGCTAAGAAGCTTTATGTAGGTGAAGATCAAAATCAATGGGGAACTAATAGAGAGAACCAAGTTAATGGGAATCACACCACATATACCCAGAGCTAGAATGATTTTCACAAGGCCTTCACTAAGAAGAGGGTAAAATATCATGTGAAGTCATTGAGGGAAATTAGAAAAGCATAGAAGTAGCTAGGAATCCTGATCCCAAGACTTCCATTTATGAGAGTTGTTAAAGAAATCTCCTTAAAGCTTTGCTTAATGATGCGGGCAAGCTCATTGGTGAATGTGAAGATGGCAAATCCAAGCTCTTCTATGCTTGCAAGAGGATGAAGAAGAATTTGCAATTGAACTCGTGAATGATGCTTAATTATGTGTTGCACATTGTCATAGAGTCACATTAATGGTCAAGGATTATGTTGTTGTGTCAAGGCTTAGTTACAAATTCAACATAGCCATAGTACCACTTGATATCAATGATCAAACATTTTTTGATATTCTTAATATTCCTCCATCAAGAAAACATAAGCCATCTACAATCAAGATTGAAGAGATCTCTAGTCATGATCACATGACAATAAATGCAGAAGAGGTCTAATAAGTAGCACAAAAAGAATAATATTATCTTAGAAGAAGTTATTGTCCTTGAAAACCTTCAAAGGTTGAGGAAAGAAAATTCAAAACTACTAAAGAATGCATATGGCTAAATTATTGTGAAAGTTTCAATGCCATGGGAGGAGGAATAGCTACTTGACATTAGGCCTCAAGAAAACAATATTTTGATATATTTCAATGTTGAAATATCTGATAGCATTGTCAACATAGCTCTCAAGTATTGTCTATAGGCCATAATCTATGCTCATCATTTATTCAGTAATTGAAAGCCTTCTTGATACTTTAGCTCTAGATTTAATCCTAGGTACTATTCCAAAAATGTGAAGAGGTTTTTCCATGAAGGTGTTTATCTTGGATCCACTTGTGACTCAATGCATTCTTTACAAGCATGGAGAAATTCATCATTTTCTCCAAAACTTCAGAGAAGATATGGAATATATTATTTACCCCTATGTTGAGAAGTAATTTTTCATTATATTTTCCATATAAATTCATTCCTTTTCTAAGCTTGAAGTTTTATAAACTAGTAGGGCTTACAATTTCAAGGGTCATTGGATTCTAATAATAGTTGAATTCAATGAATAACAAGTTTTATTTATGAATTCCCTTCATTCACAACATGGAAATTGCAAACTATAAGCTCTAGTGCATTTTCATGAATCGTATTAATGTGATGCACTTTTGTATCACCACATTGCCATGCATTTTGATATATTTGGTCTTTATAGTGTTATTAAGATTTTGAAGATGCACCTTGAAAAAAAATATCAAAGCATTTGTAAAGTAAATAAAGAGGAAAAAAATTTCTTATATGCAGATACATGTGCCATTATAAAAGGACTCTACATCGTGTGTATGAAGATTTATTGTCAATGAAATAAGGTTCTTAGATCATAGGTTTTATAGCCATGATTTAAAATTATACAAAAATTCATAAGATCATGAGAAATGATGTTTGTCTATATGATCCAGACTCACCTCTACCACCTCCACCACTAATAGATAAGAAGAAACATGATAAGAGGAAAGGTCCTCCTATTCATTCTCCATTAAAGCATGTTCGAAGAAAAATCACAAAGGTGAAGGCTCCAAGAAGGAAAAGCATAAGAAGCAAAAGAAAATGTATAGTTTCCTATACGTATGATTAACACTAAATAGCATGTCCATGTATTTCCAACATATGTTGGAAGATATATTTTTTCTTTGGTATGTTCTGAATAAAAGATCTATACAAAAAGAACTCTTTAGAGCATTGCATTCATAGAATGATGTATTTAAGAATGATGCAATTATATCTTGATCCTAAAGATAGTATGTTTGTAGTTCATGTTTCTAGATTGAAATCATTGTTTTTGCTTCTAAATGTTGGTTTCCTTACATTTTTTCAAATAGAATAAGGTTTTGTGGTGTGCCTACCATTTATGAGATCAATTTATATCTTAAGTGGTGTACCATTTATTTCTTCCCTAAAATGCCATATCTTGAGTTTTTTATCTTTGAACTATAATCCATGGCCTACATAAACTATCATTTTAAAATGAATGGGTGCATGACCAATTCAAGCAAGAGTGATCAGAGAACTTCCGATGGCCTTAATTGCTTGAATTGTTCATGTCTTGTATCACATCCAAGATTTACCATTCTGATATTCTTCTTCTCTCAAATGCTTTATCTTTATCTGTTTTTCTCTTACATGTAGTATGTGATTGTATAAATTATTAATTTGTAAAGAAAAAAGACATGAGCAATTCAAGCGAATAGAGCAATCAGAGAACCTAAGATTGACCTAATCTCTTGAATTGGTCATGTGTTGTATCGCATCTAGGTCTTGCCATTCTAATATGATTCTTCCCTCAAATGCTATATCTTCATCTATTTTCCTCTAGCCTATAGTATATGGCCCATATAAGTTGTTCTTCAAAGGAGAGAAAAGACAATCAATTCAAATGATTAGGGAAATTAGAGAACCTCTGATATCCCTTATTGCTTGAATTGGTTGTCACTTGTATCTTCTTCAAACTTTACCATTTTGATATATTTTTTCCCTCAAATGCTATATCCAGGATTTTTAATCACTAAAATGGAGAAAATTTTCATCTTTATTGTTATCCTTCATCTTTATCTAACCATATACATTAATTTTTACCAATTTTTTTTGTCTATGAGAAACTCTACGAACATTAGAAACTAACCAAGAACAATGATGCATAGCAAAAGAAAGACACTATGAACTTGAACAATGCAATTATTGAATACCCAAAAAAGAATATAAGTGAAAAAAATATTTAGCACTCACTGGTTTGTGTTTTCATTCAAGATGAAATATTATAATTTTTGGTGGGAAAAAAAGGGCAACAGTGATTATTACATTCTCAAAGGTTGGAACTTAATCACTTTATGTGATAGGCAAGTAATTCAAGATAATGTTTTCTTTGAGCTAACTTTTACCATTGCATCATCAATTGAGAATCGTAATTGTGGTGAAACCTCATCAAGGTACTCTATGAGATCTCTAACATATTTGAGTTTCCAATTGGCAGTGACAATTATTTTCTTAGGTTGAAAATCTGGATGCATAAGTAATTGTAATTCAGTTCTCTTCCGAATCCAAGAGTATCATTGGGACTAACTTTACATAAAATGATGTCCTCTAGTTTTTGAAATTCTTTGCTATTCCATTTCTTACCTAAAACATCATCAATCTTTGAAATTGAAAGTCTCCTATTCAACCACATTATTCTGGTTTTCTGTAATAACATGTTTGTAAAACATGCCACAAAAATGTGAAGATGAAAAACCATTGAATCTTAATCCTTCAAGAAATTTGGGCTGGTGACATTGCCCTTTGAATATAATCTTTCATCTTTCAAGAGACTCCCAATCTAATGAAGAAATGGTAAGAGGAAACAGATCTACAAGTTCTCCATATGCATTCCTCCCTGATCGTACGTGATATTTTGCAAAATAGACAAATCATTACATTTATTTGCATGCATTGCTTCTTCATAGTCCTTATGAAGAGCTTTGAATGTTCCTATTAAACATTCTCATGTTACTACTCTAGAGCATTAGAAGGAAAAAGATTTACAATATAAAGCATCCTTATGAAGAGCTTTGAATGTTCCTATTAAACATTCTCATGTTACTACTCTAGAGCATTAGAAGGAAAAAGATTTACAATATAAAACATCTATCTTGAAAAACAAAAACAATTGACAATGTTTAAAAGAGTGTCATTATAAAACTTCACTTATAGTATGATGGAAAATGGAGACAATTGCTTAACACTAGATCCTTATCACTGTACACATGTTAATCTCTTGCAAACCATCCATGTCTTCTTACTTTGAAACTGAGAATACGAACTTTCCAATGATTCTTTGTGTCATCTCTTTTAGCTCCTAGCACTTTATGAGCACCTCTACAACTAGGTAGCATAGTCGCCCAATCATTTATCTACACAGAAAGAGGTTTCCATAAGGAATACCCTCTTCTATTGTAAACACCCAGAGATTGGAAGGACGATGTGAAATAGAAGCCATAGAGACACTTAGAGAAAACTAGAGAATGCTCAACCATGAGACTCACAAGCTTTGCAAGTATTTATAGAAAACAAATTTTGATGTATACATGGAAAATTGAGACTCACAAACACTTGTGACCAAAAAATCGTTGAATTTTGTGAAATAAAAAATATTTTGTATCTTAAAATATCTTTTTTTCTCTTGAATTTTTTAAGATTTTTATTGTGTAGTGTGCAAAAATTTTCATTTTTGTATGAAAACAAAAAAATATTACACTAAATAAAAGAAATTCCATCTCCTTAGCTCCACTTTTAGAGCATATCTACTAAAAGAATTCATCCTTCAAGGACTATTGTCACATGCTAATAACTTCTCTTACCCTATCATGGATTTGGAGAGATTATTCCTACTACTACAAATGGTAGTACGTTCACATTTGTTAGATGTCTTATATGTGCTAGGGATCAAGAAAATATGTTATCAGCTTCAACACTAGCCAAAATTTTCTTACTTGATAAATTTTTAATGATAGGTATATAGTTCATGATCTCTCAAATGGTGATAATATCATTCCTTCTAGCATTTTATATCATGGGATGTATTAGCATGTGCAACTTTTGATTCTAAGGATATTTCATATGCAAAACTGTGGCATGCATGCCCCAATCATTTGAGCTTTTCTAGTTTGCTTAATGTGCAAAAAATTGAAATATTTTCCTCTTTCTAAAATGTGAGTGAGCTCAAAGGATGTGTATGGAACTTTGCTTCCTCTTTTGACAAGTGGAAAACAAAATAATACTCCTAGTGAGGCAATTTCTTAGCCTTTACATTTTTCAAATGATGATGTGAATCATTTTATTTCTCATGAAAATTTACATGATACACTTATTGATGAGAGAGTTGATATTGAAAAGGGAAAAACTATGCCTAACTGGTAGATGTACAGTTTGAGCAAGTTAAATTCATCTTTCTCATATCATACTCATTGAGAGAGTTCATAATGTTTCTTTTGCATTAGATTGTTATGCAATGGGAGTGTCTAATCTTTGTGATGAGAATGAGCCTATCTCTTTTGACGAAACACATAATCCAAATAATTGAATCATATATGATGCTATCATGAAGAACGATACTTGGCCTTTATATGATTTGCCTCCATGAGAAAAGGCCATTGGCACTAAATGGGTATACAAAATAAAATGTAAGCTTGATCAAACAGTTGATAGGTATAAGGCTAGGATTTTTGCCAAAGAATATGCGCAATACAAGGGAATCGATTTTGATGAGACCTTTGCTTGCACGTGTTGAATGACAACAATTTGTAGCATTTGTGCATGTGCAGTTGATCCTGTTGGAATGTACATTAGTTGGACATTTGAACACCCTTTTTGAATGGTGATTTACATGAGGAATTATATGTATTTCAACTCCATGTTTTATGAAAAATGGCACGAAAACAAAGTATGCACATTGCAAAATGAAGAAGTGTTCTAAGCTTTGAATGGAAGCCCCGATAAATGGCAGCAGTAACTCTAATTATCCTAAGGTAGCAAAATTCCCCGACACCATAAAGGTAAATGGGTAAAACCTTAATGATAAACTTTAGTGCAAAACTGAAAGGGCAAACCCAATAGGAGCTAAAGTTTACCGGTTAGGTATAGTATTAGCTTAACCAGTTACTTAACAAAAAGATACAACTAACATATGGATTTGAGAACAGTGCAATAGAGATAACCTTACATGTTAAGCATCCAAATGATGTACTAATCATTTTTTTTATGTTGATGATATGTTGCACATAGATTCTAATTAGAATCATATTGTTGGATTTAAGGATGATTCATATGCCTCTTTTGATATGTTAAATTTGGGGTGTTTGCATCATTATTCAGACATTCAATTTATCCAAGTGGATGGGGTTATATTATTATCAAAAAAATACATTGACACATTATTGGAGTATTTTGGCATTGAAGATTTCAAACCTATTGCCATTCCCATGAAGATAGGTTTGGTTGAGTCTTCATGATGTGAGAGATGCATTAATGTTGGTCTTTATCAGAAGACTATCGGATGCTTGATTTACTTATCCATAGCCCGACCTTATATTCAATTTTTTTTGTCTCTTGAATGATTAAGTTTTTGCATAGCCTAGGTATCAAGCATTGGTAGGCACTTTACTACATCGTTTGCTACTTGAGTGGTACTCGATTAGCTAGACTATTTTGTTAGAAGGGGGTGATCGTTACCATCAAATTTAAATGCATCTTTTGACTTAGATTGGGCTTGTTGCTATGCCATTCACATGTCCATAAGTGGCTTTTTCTTTGTGCTTGGTAGTTCACACATATATTATTTGAGCAAGAAGCAACCTAGTGTGGCCAATTCTAATTGTAAGGTTCAATATTGGGCAACTTTCACAACTACTATTGAGTGTGTGCAACTCAAATGCCTTTTGGATAATTTGGATATTGGGAAGTCTTCTACCACCACCAGCTTTATTGATAGTCAAAGTGCATTGGCAATTGAGAGGAACTTTGTGTTCCATGCCCACACAAAGCGCACTGATGTGCACTATAATTATGCCAGAGAGAGATTGTGTACTATATAGGCTTACATGGCCATACAGGATAATGTTGCACACCTTTTCACAAAGGCTCTGCCTAGGGAGAAGTTTAAAGCTTGATTACCTCTTTTTTTGGATTAATTTCATTCCACATAGCTTAGCACTTCCTTATACATGACTGCTACCTACTCTTCACTATATCACTCACAAGAGGGGATTTGTTGATATATTTTAATAGTGATGTGTGTGAAAACACTTAGAACTAGAAGGACACTTATTTCCCCCTTAGGATGTTTTTCCTCCCCAGCTTCTATATATGCCTAGAACCCTAATGGGTACTTATCTTGTTTGGTACATTCACTTAGTAATACAGGTTTTGTGTTGTGCTTCTAGCTTCTTTTTTTTCCTTGTGCTATTTGCATGCTTCCTTATTCCTCAAACTCGAACATCTCTATACATCTTTTGTTGTTCCTTTTATTCATATTTGGGAATTTCTTCATTATAAACCTTTCTTTTTTCCATTAAGGCTTTTCTATTGAGAATGTACATTCAAAATGAGTAGCTACATGAACTTGGGTTTTTTAGTTCACCTAGAAAAAATGGTGCATTGGAATTTATTAGCAAATTTTATGGAAGAAAACTTGGTACTTTGTGATATAACTTTGATAGACTCTATTTTGTTATAGAATATTTTCTCATGATCTTGTGTTACAAGCTAAAATCTTATTCCATAGCAAGTGGTTCCCATTTTGAGGAATTCCTTGCTAAGACAATGTATATGCATGGAAATATCTAGTTACACCCCTGACCACTATCATGATGCACAAGTTGGTACTCCTTTATAGAAGTTGAAAAAGGATACCATGTGAATACTATATGAGATCCCATCATTACATCATGAATCTTCAATGATGATCTAAAAACTATGAAGAAAACCATTGGTCTCCTACAAAAGTTCATAATTTTTACTAATGTACTGCAAGTAGATTTTATGAAAATTCTTACCAAACAATCTGACTGGATTGAGATGTCTAGAAAAGGATGATGCCTCAAAAGACTTAATGTATGATCAAGTTCCTATATGAAGAACAAGACTCCCTCAAAATAGAACATTATCTTATGGAGAGCCAAATTGATCTTATGGAGAATAGGTACTTCGATGGAAATAGATGATATGTTACACCTAAAATTTAGCCTTTTTAGATGTAATGAAAAACAAATTCTTTGTTGACCCTATTTTTAGAATTGAAGGTAGATCAAGTTTTAATGGTATGAAGCTTTCATCGTATTACAAAGATACTTGGTAATAACACAAAACAACACAAAAAAATTACTACATGTTTATCATGGAATGGATTGGATTCTAGAGTAATTTTTATGTTTATTTAAATTTCATGGTCTTCACATAGTTTGGCAATGTGCTCATGTTTGACGGAAGGTGTTTCTTTTCAAATTTTTCCTTTTCTCAAAAGCATCTTGAAGATTTGTTAGTCACTCAAATAATGTACTTAAAATTAGCTATGAATATCCTCACATAATTTTTCATGCATATGCTCCTTTAGTCATCTCCCCCCTCTTCCAAAAAACAAAAAAGGAATGTGATCATATTGTCAATAACACTCTAAGATAGCTCCACCATATAAGTATCATGTTTGAGGTATTCTAGAAATAATAGGTTGAGAACTTAATCATGAAACAATTCTATCAAGCATGTGATGCATCATTCAATGAGTATGGATAATAGTGGCTATGAAGTGATAAAACATATGTGCAGCCATTTCCTATCAATGTATGAAAAATTATTTATGAATCTTTTAATACAGCATGGCCTAATTCAAAGAGTTTTCATGTTTAATCATGTGAATGAACTAACTTTTATTGTTTCATTGTGAAACTTGGTATCATATTTGTAAAAGAAAATTGAAAGTGAGCTTAATAAAAAAGACCAAGAATTTTGTATGGATTATGTGTGTATAATATGTTAATATATTTTTGCTAGTGATGTGTATGAACACACTTGGGACTCTTGAGGCACTTTTTTCCCTCTTTAGGAGGTTTTCTTCCCCGAAATTGTATATATGTCTATAATACTAATGTGTTACTTATCGTTTCTTGTACATTCACCTATTAATATATTTTTTTGTATTCCTCCAAGCTAATCCTCGAATGAAAACAACTAGTATCAAAGTAGGTCATCACTTTTTTTAGGGCATCATCGACACCCTCCAAATCACAATCTCAGAATCTCATGAAACTTGGTGAGCATACTCAAGATCATTAACAATTCAAAACTGATTCACTTTGTGATTTGATCTCATTACGACCCTTGAATGTGATGTCATGGGAATTGTGCAAAGAATCTCAACCTTTTGTGCTAAACATATATATAAATTTTGCATTCACAAATATATAATACAAGCATCTCAAATTTTTCTATAGGTTTAACAGATCTGGATTTGATATTTTTTTCATTTTTAGCATGAGGATATAGTTAGTTTCCATGAATGAAGAGAATTATTGTATTTTATGTCTTGGTTCTTGAGGATAGGTTGAATGGTTTTGACTTCCCATTGTGGGCATACATGATGGTTCATGTATTGGTAGCAAAAGGTATATGGAATATTGAGTAGGGTGTTGAAATACATCCTCCTGCAACTACAAATATTGTGATAGAAGGTGATGCAAGTGGCTTCACAGATGATGATCTTCAATTTCCTAGTGCGATATTGGTTCCTATTGAACCTACTACAAAGCAAGTTTGTTGGGATAATAAAGATGAATAGGCACATGAATTGGGGTATGTAAGAAATTCCATTATCCCTCACATTATGCAAAAAAACAAACAATACTTGGGGTGCTCTTACCACCCTATTCTAGGAGAGAAATGAGGGTCGAATTGTTTACCTTCAAAAAAAGTTGAAGAGTTAGGATATGAATGTAGGAGATTTACTGGAAAGAGCAATGGAAAGAGATTCAATGAAGGAGATTCAATGAAGGATATGATGAAGGAGATTCAATGAATGAAGGAGATTCAAAAGCACTTGGAGAGTGAGGATATGAACGAAGGAGATCCAATGAAGGATCACTTGTGGAAACTATTCTTAATGGTCTTCCTGATTCTTATTAGAGTTTTGCTTCTATTCTCTTTTTGATGATGAGAAGAAATCCAAATGCCTCAACCTTTGATTTTTCCTTTGTTTTGTTGCAAGAAGATTTCCTAGACAAAGCATATCAATTGTGTGTGCTGTAAATCAGGCATCCAAACATATTACTCCGCAATGTAATTTCTTCACTTCACCTGAGTCTGCCTCTTTAGGAAATATTGTCACATGTGCACACAACTCTTATCCTATAATGGTAGTTGGAAACATCATTCTTACTAGTGCTGATGGTAGTACTCTCACACTATGAGATGCCTTATATGTGCAAGGGTCAAGAAAAATTTGTTATGAATTTCAGCACTAGTTAAAGTTCGCTTGGTTGTTAAATTTATTGATGACATGTGTAAAATACATGTTCTCTCAAATGGTGATAATATCAGTTCTTCTAGCATTTTATGTCATGGTCTATGTAAGCGCATGGATTATGCAAAATCTAAGAATGATTGAACATGTGCATTTGATGATCCTTAGGCTCTTTTGAATGCAAAACTTTAGCCTCCATGCTTCAATCATTCGAATTTTGCTAGTTTTCTTCATAGTGATGTATTTAGTCCTATGCTTCATGAATTTCATTGAAAACTTTTTTAGGCATGCATGGGTTTTTCTGTTGAAAGCAAAGTCCAAATTGTTTATGTGCATTAAGCAATTCCTAGTTATGACTGAAAAATTATTACCATGAAAAATGTGCACCCTTCCTTCTAATGAGGGGCAAAGTATATTTCTTCTAAATTTAATGCATTTCTAGCTAAGCATGGTATAAAACATAAGTGTATTGTGCCATATATGCCTCAGCAAAATGGAGTTACAAAGAGGAACAACATGTGCCTCATGGAAATGGTGTTGAACCTTCTTCATTTGTTGTACTTTTCTTATCTGTTTACTCATCAAAAAATGTTAGATCGAAAAGACATGCAATAAAGGAAACAAAAAACCCAAAGTATCACGTAATCATATCGCATATAAAAATCCATTATCCTCTTTTATACACATTATGTTCATGCAAGCAAAAATGAGATCTCTTAAACTGCGACCTTACCTCATATCCCAAAAAACAAACAACCAACAAATGAAGCGAGACGTAAATAAAGAACTTTTTAGGAAGCTTATACATCATTATTGACCTTTGGAACAAACTTACCAATAACATGAGAAAAGAAAAAAAAATCTGATAAATGGATTACGAACCAACCATTATAATAAGTATACCTTTTGTTGGTATTGGCATTGAGGAGATTGATCTATCAATAGTAAGCATCCCATCCCTATATACACATGCATGCCAAAACACATCCTTCTAGACGATCGTCACCCTCCTCCTCTCTCTCTCTCTCTTGTTGAAGAGTGGGAACATTTTTTCTCTTTCTTTTTTTCATGTATTGGCCTATGTTGCAATTGGATGCGGCTCGTGGCCCTGACCACCCAACCAGGTTTTTTCCACCTGTCTACGCAATAATATAGAAATGATGTATAAACACATGTACACGTGCTAGCCCATAGCAAAGCTGGGTGTGGCTCATCTTGACCGCCCCATCAAAATGGTTCCACTCACCTTCCAACTTGCAATGGCATGTAGCACAATACATATATACACACGTCATTGTCCAAGCCTAGGATAAAGCTAGCTACGGCTCGTGGTCTTGACCGCTTGGCCAAGATGACTCCACTTGCCTACTAACCCACCATAGTGCACTAGTGCATATATATACATGTTTTCTTGTTTCATTTTCCATGTCGTAAGAATAAGGGAGAGATAGAAAGAAAAAGCTATCCTACCCTCCCCGCACATCATGCATACACAAAAAACAAAAAGATACTCCCATGATGGCTGATAGGTAGATCTTCTCTTGTCTGTATCTACTAAGGTATAAGGATTATATGGTATAACTGATTAATTGCAAACACTCTTACCAAACTGAATTTCCTTCATTTTATCTAAAAGTCTTTCCTAAGGTGGCATTTTTGTATAAACTTACTCAAAAAATCCCTACATAGTCTCGTTCATGGTTGATGATCAATGTTCTCTAGGAGGTGAGTCAAGATCCACTTTAGGTGCGTCATCATTACTGCATATAACTAACTGGTTTGCCTAAGACCAACAAATTTCATTTTCATCACTAGGTATCTCTTAAGTGATGTCATAGTAAAAACCTCTATCCTCTACATACCCAGCCCAACAAAGCAAATATGCCTCGAACTCTAGAAATGGAAAGTCAATGTCAAGTTCTTAATTTAGAAAACATACCAACCAATGAGCCTCTTCTACATTGTACTCCGTCTCTAGGATCTCGACCGATATCTCCATACTAGCTAGTGCCCGGTCTGCAAAATATATCACGAGATTGAACAGGGCGATTTGATATATGTGATCAGTCATTTGCCGCTTAATTTCTACTAATCCTGTGTGAGAACACATTTGATTTATTGGTTTTTTTTCTGGTAGAACATCAACTTTGTATTTACATTATTCTATCTAGAAATTTAAATAGTTTCAATCAATAGGAGGCAATTTTTTATCCAAAACAACATATCATTGTTGCTCCATTTCATCCACAAACCCCTACCTATTTTGCAAGGTTGTCGAGATCAAAGGGAAGAATCTCATAATCTTTTTCTATCTGCATGTGTCCAATGGCTCTCTCTAAATCTCTTTCCTACAACCTCCCTAACCAAACCCTTGTAATTGCCACCAACTACTAGAACTCGACCCCCAAATTTTTTGATAGTGTTTTTCCAAGTATTCTTGTTTCACCCTTTCAAGTATCGTTCCTACATTATCAATTCGAGTGTCACCAAGTGATGGATTCATAACATCAACTACACATCCCTTTTGTAAGTGGTACTTCTCTCCATAATCCTTTCTATCGATGAGCTTGACACATATGTCACGAGCCAACCATGACTCCTCTGGCCTATTGCCATGATTGCAAGCATTTTCTACATGAGACTCCTAACTTACGATATTGTTTCGATTTGAAACTTTCTCCTTATGTGCAATGAATGAATGCCCCTTTGATTAGATACTTCTACCCATTTCATGTTTGTCTGCTCTTAGTTTCTCTACATCTAAAATTCCTTTCTTCACAAACATGTTGACCATGCATGTCAATTGGGTCCTTACTTCTTCCATGGTTGCAAATTTTGTCTTCATGTCTAGAATGAGTATGCTTCCTCGTAATTCTCCTTCCCCTTAGTATTACTATCATTACAATATCGATGTTTTGAATGTTACCGCCTCTCGTTTGTGTCATCCAAGATGCTTTTTCCTCGCTCATTTGTTTCTCACTAGAATCTTCCTTGTTTCTTTATTATTTGTACACAACTTGTCTCGGTTAGATTTGCCACTCTCTCTATAATTGCTTTTGGTTCTTCTCTCAATGGAAGCCTCTTTATTTGCATATTTATCCTCATTAGCAGTATCCACCTTTTCCCTGCTAGATTTTCCTTTTTCCCCATGGTTTCCTTTATGCCTTTCACCACTCCTGTTATTGTATGCTTCTCTTGTATCATGAGCTAGTTGTCCATCTTGTCTTCCCCCTTCCTTTGTATGATATCTTCTATCATGAATCTCAAAATAATGACTCCTATCATTTGAAGGGTCTCCTCCTTTTATATGAAGATCGGACAACTTTCTACTTGCCTTCTCTTCCTCAGCAGCATCCACGTCTAGAAGTTCTTCTTCTTTCACCTTCACTCTCTTTTGACTTTCTAAGAGTTTTCACACATCATTAACCTTTCCCTTTTCAATTAGATCTATTTTTTTTTAGTTTATCTCTCGCAATCATTTCTTGTGCTTTGTGTTCCCTTTTTGTCACTTTTTGTCACTATTTTTGACTCTTGGCATCTCTTTTGGAGTTCAACTCCCAAAGACTTAATTTTCTCTTTAAATTGTCTTACCTCTACTATTGTGGTTTAATTTGAGGTTTGATTCCTCTTATAGGATCCCTATATCTAAATAATACTTTGGATGGTACCCCAGATCTCTTTTTCTTGTTTCTTCTTGTCTTGAGATGTTCAAGGTTGCTTCCTACATACAAGAGAGCATTTCAACAACGTACCAAGGTCCAGAGTGACTTCCATTTCATCCTATTTCCACATGATATCAAGTTTCCCCTCACTTTGCTTTTCCTTTTGATATTATGAGGTTTCCAACCTTTCAAACAATGGGGGAAGGCTTGGTACAAATTTCTTTGTAACTGATAGATGCATTTCTACTTTATCCTCTTCTTCCGAAGAATACACTCCTGCATCCCCCATGGTTGCACTTTTCTTTTTGGCATCCTCCTTGGTGTATTCTAGGGTTCTTGTGACCAGTGCTATGGTAGGTTCTTTTTGCACTTTTTTGTCTTGGTCTGCCTCCACAAACTGCATAGAGGAACTTGGTCCTTCTCGAGATTATGGTGTTCTAAACACCACCCCTATAGTAGGGACTTGTTCTTGCAATTTAAAAGTGGGTTGTGCTTTGATTTCAATGTAATTTGAAGATTCAACTGGCCCTTTCCCTTTGCCATTGTTAGCTCTCCTTTTAGGATAGTCTTCATCGTAGTGTCCTCCACTACAATACCTGCAGAGCAGAGTGAACCCAATATGCTTCTTTTCATTTGGACACACTCAAGCTATGTGTCCATTACCTCTGCATCTCCAACACTAAATTGGAGCAACTCCTCTCTGTTCTCCTGCTGCCCCCCTAGGATAACCACCTTCCTAACCTTGAGCACCATGCCCATATGTCTGTCTTGTTTCCCAACATAGTATGGGTGGTTCACTTTGAGCAAGCATTCTTGTGTAAGGATGCTCCCTTGTATTCCCATATCACATGGTCCTTTCTTCATAAGGGAATTTTTCATAGCATTGGTCCTCTATATGATTCAATTTTTTGCAAAAAGTGCAGAATCTTCTAGGCGATGGTATATCAATAACTAGTCTTGAGAATGTGGGCCATTTTGTGGTTATATGATGAAAGCCATGGCATTTCCCACACCATGTATTAGACCTAAATACACCTAGGTTGTCTTCTAGAACCGCCTCATGCTTTATATTGTATGTCTCTTAAGTAAGAGTGGTAGCTTTCACTACTTGAGTCACCAGTTCCATTATCCGTTCCTCTATCAATGCAAGCTTCATTTCTCTTGGTGTGCTTATGGCCGTAACAAAAGCCAACGTTGTCAAAGTCTGGCTTTTGTAGATTGGATTCCTTAAGGGTGCACCTCCTAGTCCTTTCGTTAGTCCATATAAGATCTCTCTCCTTCTCTATTTGCTTAATTGTACTTGTTCCCACACCTCAGCTTCCTCTTTTGCAACCATTAGATCAGTGGGTCACCTAAGGCTTATATGTTCCTTCACTATGGGGTCTCTTAATCTTGCAATAAACCTTCTTTTCAAAGTTTCATCATTTGGAGCATTTGTGCCCGTTTTCCTAATGAGTGTTTCCATATGCTGCATGTAATGATTGATACTTTCGTTTACTCCCTGTTGCAAATAATCCATCTATTGGGCAAGTCTATCTTGGAAGCCTTGCCTCTAGAATTTTACCAAGAAGGATTCTTTAAACACTTGATATGTCCCCCTCTCCTGAGGTGTCAGATTTCCATACCAGTTTGCTACCTCATCTCGGAGGGTTGCAGGAAAGATTCTCAATCTTTGTCCTTGTTCTATGACTTCATTAGCCTCATAGGTTACCTCAAAAAGTTGGATGAAATTATTTGGGGCCTCATCCCAAAGGCCCGAGAATCTTGGGAAATCTCCCAGATGAACTAGAATTCGATAAGCCATTTCAAACAAGGGGTAATATCAATGTCACTTCATTCCCAAAAGTTAAAGCCCTTGGTTTCAAGACTCCCTCGAGTCTTCTGACTTGAGCGGCTACTCTTTTTCAGTAATACGCTCTTTCCTCTTACTCTTTTTGACTACCCAAAGACTCTTCGTATGACTCTTGACTCTCTTGAGCTTCAGCCCTTCGAACGGCTCGTTCTTCCCTTTGTCTTCCAATTCTTTCTTAGGAAGGAAGAACCTACTTTGCTCATGTACTAGGTACTCGGTCTGAGTGCTCGGCCAACATGTGGTGCTAGATGAACCTATGGCACTCTCTTATAGAGATGTACCAAGCTATCCCCAACATGATCGCCAAATGAACAAGTCTTGAAGCCCAAGAAAAAGATTCTTATACACAATTATAGTTTGCCCAAATTTGTTGTATTTTTCAAACTTTTCTTATTTCAAGTCCACAATTGCACTTGAATACATTCTCTTTTGGGATCCCCAGTGGGATCACCAAATGAATAAAGCACAATGTGGGTCTCAAATGTATCTTCTTAACCTATTTCTTGAGTGATGTTACTATCAAATTGATCCTCTTTCCCTTTCTTTTCCAATTTGGCATTCCCAATTGTTGTCTAGGCAACAATGCATACAACCCCTCTTCCTATCTCTCTCTCTCTCTCACTTTCTTTTGTTGCTTTATTCACTCTCACTTCTCCCTCGCTAACTCTCACTTATTATCACATCTTACCTACAATTTGCACTCATTCACACCTCATTCTCTAAGATATGAACCCTCTTCCTTCCTTTCTTCAACACACCTTTTCCTTCACCTTCCTACCCACACTCACTAGTGCACGTTCATATACGCACATTTTTGCATGCATGCACATGCTTAGACCCACACACTCAAGTACATGCCCTTTTCCTCTCTTTATCTCGCACACTCTCTCCCTATGTCTCTCTCAACATGGTGCACTCTTTCCCTTCTTCAATCTTACTCTTCCTTCCCTTCACTCTCCCACACTACTCTTGGGTCATGATCAACTCTTGCTTTTATTTCCACCTTCACTAGTTCTTTCAATTTCTCCTCTTATCATAGCTACTAGCCCAAGCACTCTCATATGCACACATTTACACCTTCACCAACACATGCTTATACACTCACACACTCTTCACACCTACACACACTTAAAAAAACATACTGAGATGATAAGGTTCTTGCAATCTAGCAGTTGGACACTCATAATAATAAAAAAGATCAATCATTTATAGACATACCTACTTAGATACTCACTCACATATTCCGAAAGCCCCACACCTTCCACACACTCAAATATGTGACATCAAACACCTTAGCTACTACTCAGAGAAACATATCCAAAATACCATCTTTAATCACCATCTCATCCCAAAAATCCCACTATATATCTCTCTCTTCCCACTTCTTTCTCTGTACTTCCCTTCCGTCTTACTCTTCACTCTCAATTTATTACTCAAGCATTCATACAATCAGACTATCACACCAATCATGTACTCACAATCGCAGACCCACAAACACTTTTAGGGTTGTCGATCAGAGAAGTAATATGAGCAATTCAACATATGACACAAACGTTTACACCTCTACAACTGTTATGTGATTGGTGCATTACACAAATGTAGCTTGAAGAGTAATTTAATTATCTCTCTCAAGTTATAAAATTAAAAGTATTGAATTGTAGGAATCTAGAAGAAACCCTGCTTAGAATCTCCCAACTCATAAGGGAATCTATCCACCAAGAGTGAAAGTTCCAATAGAAATAAGTGTGAACATTTTTTCTTTGTTATACCTTTGCATGCTCATCTTAACCTTACAATGATGTCATATAACACACATACACCATACTCATGTGAATCATAACCATGCACAAACTTGTAGAGTAGAGAATTAAATGGGAAAACACATATTCATTCTGACATAACATTATCAACGGTATAGTTCAGAGGAAGCTCATACGCGTGCCTACTTAGTCATACATATGGCATAGGTAGGGGGCTTATTATCGAATTTCCAGTAGTTGTACTTTACATAATGCACCTCTGATATATATACACAATTTATAAGACACAAAGCATCAAATTTCCCCAAATTTTCTATAGCCGAACGTGTTCAATATGATGCACTTTTCAAGAACTAGAGCACCTAAACCCGATAGACTTGGAACCTCAGTGTATAAACTCTTTCCTGGAGGAGTGTCAATGAACACATGATGATTAAGCTATTAGACAAGGACTCTCTGTTCATCACATTACCTTGATGATTATTAGACCATATGATATGCTAAGATACTTGGAGGAGAGATCATGTATCCCAAGACGTGCTGTTCTAAACACATGTGATGCAAATTTCAGAGCATCAATATATGAACAAAATTCTTCATCATGAAAGATAAAAAAAAAATCCAGAATCATAGCTAATTAGTTTAGAAAACAAGGTTTCATGATGGCCCAAACTGATACCCACTGAGTAACAGATCTAGTGGCTTATGCAAGCAATCATCTCTTGTGGAAAACACTTCAAGAAGCATGCTACCATAAAAATCTTGGATGTATATGCAATAGATGGTTCAGTAGCTAGGTGAAACTAGCTACATTTGATGCACATCCTTCTTCTTAACACCTTGGAAATCAACTGAATATGAACATAACTGAAACTATGCCCTGGACTAGATCTGTGTGGTTGGATATGTAATGCAGCTACCACCCCTGCATTACCTAGTTGTGCGTAGCTTGGTAATGTACTTCAAAGCTGACTAGCCTCCTCTTGGGCCACTCTTTCTGGAGTCAACTAACAATCCCTTATATCCCTTCTCCTTAAGGGTGATAGCTATCTCCTCACTCTGATAAGCTATGCTTCCTTACTAATGTTCACGTGTTTGCATGAATTATAGCATTTAAGCCAACCTCTTTTCTCTCCCCCTTAGTGGAACTACTACTAGTCTCTCTCTACCTCAATCTGTAGACTCCTCTCACTCACCCTGGTGCTCTCCCCTTCTCGAGAATAATCGAACAACTCTTCTATTGGGAAAGGAATGCCATTGTTATAGGACGGGGAGGGGGAGGGGTGAGATACCCTTTGACCACATGTGGGGCTGTAGAGGCTTTGGGTACACATGGGTGAGGCAAGGGAAAGTGGTCGACAATGGTAGAGGAGAGTGGGTGTCAGAGTAGAGGGAGAGTGGGTAGAGGAGTGGAGGGGTTGGGTAGGTATAGGGTCTGAGAGGTGCCAGGAAGAGAGAGGGGGGCATGTAGAGCAGTATGAAAAAATTAGAGAGAGGGGGAGTCGGTCAAAAAGTGACTGGGGGGATAGGTCCTTGAAATCTAGGATATGTCCAGGTCTTTGGTGAAGTGAGTGTTGGAGGAGATGTTGGATAGTCTTCAGAGATGAAGTGGTGTTGCTTAAACCTGCTTCACACCATCCAAGAACAAATGTTGGAGAGTGTAGTGGGCCTGTTTAGCTTGCTAAGGATCATAAATAATCACCTATGTTGTTTGGAACATGATCCACTAATCAATATATCAAAATAGATAGGTAGAAAATTGATCCAAGGTCATAGACTTTCTATTTTAGTCTCTACACCTATTCAATATTTTGCATAATGCTCTAAGCATGATAGCAATTAGCCTAATTCCTTTTGGGGATGTCTAATTAACTTAGACAGCTACTAATCATGAGTGATCTTATCAAAAAAGATGAACTACATGTTGAGTATGATGTTTAGCAAATCATAGGAGTGTCCCAACATTTTCAGGATGCATCAGCCAACAGACTAGAGAGTAAAGAAATGATAATATCTCATCACTTAGATAACCAATGATTATGAGATTTTGTAGCTATTAACTAGACTGTATTTTGAATCTATCATGCTTTAAATCATGATAAATGATTAATCATACACTGAGAACAAGCTCTAAGAAGATCATTGTACTGATGTAGTCATGGTAGAGAAGTGAAGTGAAGATGTGTTGCTCTAGCACAATGGTGAGAACCACGTTAAGAAGCTTCACCTCCTTAATGTCAATCCGCGGAAGAGATAGGAGTGATATGAAGATCGTGAATATGAGATGAAGTGAGAGTGAAGGTGAGAAGCATAGAGATGCACACACACACAACGAATAGACAAGCAAGACACAATGGAAGGTGGGAAATCAACTCTATTACTCAAGAACACTCTTACAAACTCAAAATAGCTCTAAGTTCTTCTCTACTCAAACAAGCTAACCTCAAAAATGAGCTCTCTAGCTCTATTTATAGTTTTTAGACTAGTTTTGACCAATTTCACATCTAGTGACCGGCATAGTTAAAAAATAGGTTCTAAGTGCTATTTGAAAGGGTAAACGGCATCTAAAAATAACCAAAATTGGTATGCTCATTCTACCTAAGCTCCTCAAGCTCGAGGACTCCTCAGCTTGCACAAAACAAAGCTATAAATTACAAAAAGGGTTTTTCTATGTTACATATGGTACAAAAGTGATGAAAATCACTGTTGGAGGTTTTGAAAAGTATTTATAAAACATAATTCTTTGAAAAAATGATTCGACTGACTCCCTGCTACTTCATTGTGCTCTGTCTTCACATGCTTCCACATCTTCTATGCCTCTGACTACTGCCAACACCCCCTCCCTCTCGCTTCTGTCGTCCGCGACAGAACCTGGTTGTGAGGTCTATCGGATATAATTCTGGAGTAGTTCCTGAGCGAGGGTGTGTTCTGATATGCGAATTCATCGGGCCAGATCAAGGATGGTGGGAGTCAATAGTGCGTAGAATATACCATTTGTTCACAGGCAAATAATTGAAGCAAATGCGTGGGCCTGCTAATGAACACTTCGGAGTGATACTCCCAAAAACCGGTGGTGAACATTTCTTCGAAGGTCTGCTTATAGCACGTCGGTAAGTATTTAATTCGACAGTGCCAGGCATAACACATCCGAAGCAATGGTGTCGTGCTCATGTCATATGCTAGATCTTGGTTGCCATGCTCGAAACCCGAGGTGTTCACATGTGGTGCCTTGACGCGACGGAAGACTTTGAATACCATCTGCATCATGTCAAAGATTTTGACAGTCATATGCGCTGCTACATCGTCCATATGTTTTAAGCGAGGGAGCCAGTGACGGATCGTTGCCATCATGTATCCAACTGTTGGTGGTCCGCGAGGTGGAGTGAAGTACGGGTAATTGAGCCAATCCTGGCATTGCTTGTTGTTATGTACTTTAATGGCGAATGCCTTCCAGGAGCGGTGATGTGGCACTGGTCCCCAACATGGGTTGTACTATGAGTGTAGTGGTGCCTTGGCCCAAGTACTCATCATCTCTGGATATTCTTGTAATAAATCCTTGCGCCAATCTGGCTGATAGATTTCTCCTCGCTACGCATCTAGTGGCAAATCTTCAGGCTCAAACTGGGTCGCGTGAGAGGGTTTTTTGCCTGTTTCTTTTTCTATGGCCAGCTGATATTCGGCCATTAACATAAAATATGGTTTGTATTGTAGCTCATGCCTATATATGTATCTGTGAGGGGCCAAATGAGGGGATTGTAAAATTTGTTCTTCAATCATTGCCATTGCATGTAACTGTGCTTCTACCTGTGCTGAGTGGGTTCTTCCAAGTTCTTCAATCGTCTTCATCCATGCGGGGGTGGGAAGTTCAAAAGTCGTCTGGCCTTCGGCCGTGACTCGTCCGCCTAGGATGGGTTGGGGTTCATATGCTTCTTCAAAAGTTTCCTCCATTGGAATAGTCACTGTTTCTTCCTCTGTTGGTAGTTCCGGTGGGGAGTCTGGCCTAGGGGGTGCTTCATATACTGCTATCCGTGATTGAAGAGTTGACACCTGGGCCCGTTATGCGTTGAGTTCCTCTAGGATCTGAGGAGATGGGTCCATAGGAGCTGGTGGTCCTTGCTCTATAGGTACTCTTAATTGGAGCAATTTGTGGTCTTCTTTGAGCTTCTGGAACTCCTCGTTCATGTTGTCATATTCATCTAGAAATCTGACATGATCATCTAGTAACATTTTCATAGATTCTGAAGGAACAACTTTAAAGTGACTGGGGTTCAACGGTTGGTCTGGTTGGTCTAGAGCAGCTTCCAAATTCTCTCTGTTCTGTTCCTGTAGATGTTGATTTTCTTCTGTCACTACTGCCAAGTGGCGTCTGAGCAGTCCCATGTTCCTAGTAAGTGTTGCATTGCGAATAGTTTGTGCCCTTAACAAGTTGTCTATGTCAGTGATGGCCTCTTTTGTCTTTTCTTCACTTTCTAGTTCAGGTTTATGATATGCCTCTCGTAGCTCTTGGTAGCGGGTGTTTAGTGAGGAATTCTTGATGGATAGTGAATTGAGCTGCGACTGTAAATTGTTGGTTGTCTGCTGCAGCGTCCGGTAATTATTGCCAAGAGATGCAAACTCATCTCTTACTTGTGTCATGTAGGTGAACATCTGACGAAATGCGGTGTCTATAGTGGGTGATAATATTAATGGTGGGGTGAATGTAGATGCTATGTGTGTGTGTGTGGCGATGCAAGGGGAATGGGAAATGGGGAGGAAAATGTGGATGTAGTGGTGATTGTGGAAAACATTGAGGTGCCTAAATATGGTGGTGCCATGAAGGAAGTGAGTGGTGGTGCAGTGGGCGGTGATATATCCATGTCATTGGATGCGGTATCAAGTGCGGTGACCGTGAATAGTGGGGTGACAGTGGGTGTGTGCGAGGGTGTAAATACTGGATTTACAAAAGTTTGAACAATAATTTACAGAGGGGTTCTCTTGTACTGCTTGGTGGAGAGGAGAAAGAGGAAATGCGGTGGGTTGGGGAGGTGAGACGGGGGAAAAGGTCAATGGAGGTGGAAAGGGAAATAAGGGCCTTGGAAGTGTGGGGAAGGATGGGAAAGATGGATGGAGAAATGGACTGGATAGAAAGGTGGATGTCCGAGGAGGAAAACCAGGTTGGGTGGGTGCGGGAAGTGTGGGAGGAATGGAGGTGAGGAAGGCTTCTGCTACTTCGCCATAGAAGGAGGTGGATGTTATGGGAGAAGGAGGGTGTATAGGGGAGATTGGATGGATGGGAGGTGAGAGAGGAGCGGTTGGGGTGGTGGGTACTTCGGTCACAGTGGTGGTATGTACAATAGTAGTGCGGGGCGGGGAGTCGACGAGGATAGCTTCTTCGGCCTCAGATTGTTCAGGAATTAGGCGTGCTTCCCTGGCCTATTGGGATGATTGAGCACCTGTCAGTACACAAATGTATTCACCCGGTTTTGAGAATAGTCGTACTCGTCGGGGGTCAAATTGCGGAAGTGGTTTTCTCTACAAATATCTTAATGCTTCGTTAGATCCCATTGATTTAACAAGTTCCCTGAAGCCTTTGATGTATACTTCTTCAAAACTGCGTGAGACAAGTTCTTGTTCTATAAGTGCTTGGCTCTCTTCCTCAGTTAACTTCTTTACGCACCCAAACTTTTTCCATGGTGCGATATAACCTTTTGATTGCCAAGGTGTATGCCACTGCTTCAAATGTTTCGTCTTCGTGCGTGCTGGTGTCACCTTGGGTGTCGGTTTGCTGTCCTTGTTCATCTGTTTGCACATTTTCTTAGGAGTCATGAGTGCCCTGGTTGGCTTCATCATCGCCCTTGTCCTCATCTGTTTCTGATCTTTCATCTTCTAAGCTAGATACTACTTGTCCTTGTTGTTGATCCGAGGGAGTGGTCGGGTAGCTTGGAAGTTCATATTCTTGAGAGAAAATATGGCCTTCTCAAAACTGAAATTCACTTGAAAACACATTTTGCATCTCGAAATCGAATGTTGTGTCCGTTGGTTCTGCTTCCAAGTTGGGTATCGGAAAAGAAAATGCTTCGGCACCAATAGTGGTGGGAACTTCTACTAAAGTGGTTATAGGTTCCTGAACTGATGTTGGTTGTGAGTTAATCGCACTAGTAGTGCCTTTTGTAACGATAGGTCGAGATAATCGTATGCGAATAGGTTGTACAGTTATAGGGGCTTCCATCAGAGACTGTTCTGGAGAGGGTTGCAGTGATGGTGATTCCAGAACTTGTAGTCAAGGGATGGTTCCTCTCATGCACTTCCCTGCTCGTATTTTGCTAGCCTTCCTAGCTTTCTTTGTTGTCCCTTTGAATGTCTTCAACTCCTCACCAAACACATATATACAATTCTCGTAAGAGTGCAACATCCATGTATTACTTTTTTTCTTCCCAATCTATGTTGTGCCAAGTACAACTGATCAATTACCCAGCTTGCAAGATCAAGTGTCTGGGGTCCAATAAAAGATAAATACAGTCCAAACCAGATGCGCTTGTGGGGCATGGTGAACCGATCCTGAGCAGGGAATGCGAAATGTTGCATACATATCCTCAATGGTTTAGAGAGCTCAGGTGTGATCGATGAAATATCTTCCCACTTGATGACATCTCCACGTTTCATTGGCTCTAGAATCAACCTTTCTCACTCCGTTGGAGTGTGCATTCCATGTATCTTGATTGTAGCTCTAATCAAATCTTGTCAAATAAAACCTTTTGAATGGGGGATCATTCACCAAGGACGGCAAAATGAATGTGCCTGGTAGATCCTTGTTCTCAAAAGTTGTCAAAGTGGTTACTAGATAGTAGCATCAGTAGAAATCTGGTTTAGGCAACGGATCACTGAAATATTATGTGAAGCTAGCTCTTGCCCAAACATGCTTTAAGCCTTCTGTGTTCTATAATGCTTCAAACTCTCTTGAGAAAAATTGGTACTTGCCCCATATACGGGTATCAAAAGTCAAATTGGTCTCAAAAAGGAAATCTGCATCCTCCAAAATCCCTACTAAACCTTGGAACCAATGAGAGTTGCGATGAATTTTTTCAGTATATCCCCTAGGAGGATCCTCAATTGGCATAGGTCCTAGAAATCCCTGAAATTCTGGTGGTTGAGCTGTAGGATGTGGTTCAGCTAGTAATTTGCCAATATTTGCCATGGGTACACTGGGGCTAGCTTCAGATGGTCCTTCTACCTGCATGATGAATGATGCGAGTGTGTAGCAGACCTCCTACAAAAGATTAACACATTAGTATGGAAATTAATCATGATCCCATTAAAGTGAGACCGCAATCCCTTTCCATAACCAATGTGTAACCCGTGTAGCCGATCGTTGTGAGGTGATGTATGGGATGATGTTTGCAAAACTAACGCAGGTCTCTAGACACCTACATGCTTCAGATGATGCATACATTTCTTGATGAGATGTTATTACAAGTGATGTTGGGTTATAGTGTGTGGATTTGTACAAGGTTCAGTCGTAAAAGAGTTATTATAAGGTTGTAGATTAGTCGGGGTGGGAGTGATGTTAGATAAGGGGGTCAGAGAAGGCATCTGGATATCTTTCAGTATCCATTTCCTAAGAGTTTCTGAGCGGGTGATATGTTTCTACTGAGGGACAAAAGGTGATATCGGATGTGGTGGTATTGAAGGGTGACGAGATTTCTGAGGGGTATATATTACATGGCTTGAGGGTTGAGCTATAATACACTGTTTGGGTACCCAAATCTGTGTGGGTGTGGGTTGATTCATAAGGTACTTCTTGGCGATCCAAATTTTTTGAATGTTCATACTCGTAGAAGAAGATAGAAAAGGCTTTGGATACTGCTTCTGATTTTGCCATAACTTCTTCTTGTTATTGTCTGCATTGGTGAAATCTATCGGTGGTTTCTGTCCTTTTGGCACCCATATTTGTCTCGCATCTCTTGCTTTGTGATACTGATACTGTTGCGTTCTTCATTGTGTCATCTGATATTGTCGTCGGTCTGGGTTCCTCTGTTGTGATTGACTCCTTTGTGGTTGAGGTTGAGAGGTCCAATGGACACACTGCTTTGGAAAAGAAGGGAGGTCCAACACTTGCAAAACGTGCCCATTAGGAAGTGCTCCGTTTTGTACTATTAATCTAAGCCAGTCCGTAGTAAGTGTGGAAGGATGGGCACTGCAAGGTATCTTGCCCATGTGGCTGTTGATGTAGTCCACCTGACCGCTGATTATCCCCATCTGTCCTGCAATGGTCTCCATTTGTTCGCTGCTAGAAGACCGGGGGAAAATCTCTTGACAATATTTGGTCCGACAACAATCCATCACCAAGCTCTCATGGGTTGACTTTGGAGGGAGTGTGCTTAGCCGAGGGATTTGGCCAAATATCTTCGAGTCCTCCGTTGCATGCGTTTCATAGGGTCTAGGGTTACCTACCTCAGGTGGTGTGTTGTTAGGGAAGTCAAGCGGTATCACTCGCTTCTGATCTAAGGTTCCAATCTGTAAGGAGCCTTGTCTAAGATTTAGGTTCACTGAGTGATCGTTTAGCCAATCTTGGCCAAGGATTAGGGGTTCTATCAGGTCATCATCATGGCACACTAGTAGCTTTGTTGTCATTGTCACTTCATTTATGAGGATAGGAAGGTCCACCTCACCCATGCAAGGGGTTTCCATGCCTCCTAGCCCTATGAGGTATGCCTCAATTGGCCGTATTTCTATTCCTGAGTCCTTATAGTGGGACCATCTAATCGCACTAGTCGCAGCTCCTAAGTCAATTAAAGCCCTGAGCTCTTGGCAAGGGTTGTCGTGCTCTAGCTTGACTGTAATGAATGGTCTCCTATCCACTATTCTAGGATGAGTACTTGACTTTACTTAACACATGGCCATGGGGTATCTGGGTGTTGTTTCCAACTGGTTATAATGTTCTCTCCCTAGTGTTTGTCTTCTTAGCTTCATGCACTTAATGCGTTCTATAGCTTCTGCATGAGCTTTAGCACGTATCCTATTTTCTTCCCCTTATGCTTCTTTGCCAACGTGAGTTGTCTAAGCATATCCTCAGTAAGAGGTTCCTAATATAACTTGACTCTACAGCCACTAATGTAACTAGGCATTATGTCTCCTTCTAAGGTGGCTAATTGTAATGCTCCACTTGTCGAGAGTCTGTTAATGATCATAGGTCCATAACCTTGCTTTTCTAACTTCTATGCATGTTGTTTCAGCGTATATACTAGGACTAAATCTCCTTCTTTTAAGCCTTTATCTTTCACGTGCGCATCGAAATAGGCTTTCTGTCGTTTCTTTGCCGCATATATACCTGCTGCTACTTTCAGCCTGGTTTCTCCTAATCGTTCCATGTCCATTATTCTTGCTGATAATTCGTGGCTGGTCCACTGATGTTCTTGTGCAACCTTAAGGTTCGGTATCAAGAAGTCCAAAGGAAGCACAACATTCTGACCAAAAACCATCTGAAAGGGAGTTGCATTGAGTACGGTCTTGTAGGCCACTCGATGTGCCCAAACAGCGTGGTGTAACTGTTTGTCCCAATCTGAACGTTTGTTGTTCACGAGTTTCGACAGTACGTTACAAAGGATCTTGTTAGTACTTTCTGCTTGACCATTGGCCTGAGGATGATATGGTGCGGATTTCTTGTGAATCACCATAAAATCCTATAACAAATATTCAATGACTTGATTTAGAAAGTGAGTTCCTTGATCGCTCACTAACTCTATAGGCAATCCATATCTTGTAAAGACATTTTCAAATAAGAATTTTGCAGTCATGTGTGCATCATTCTTTTTTGTGGCTTTTGCCTCTACCCATTTGGTAGGATAATCTATCGCAACAGTAATATATTCAGCATGTGTTCCTTTTGCAGGGGGGTTAATGGGTCCTACAAAGTCTTTACCCCACTTAGAAAATGCATGTCCTCCCATCATGGGTTTCAATGGCATTTCATCTCTGCGAGTAGGAAATTGAGTTCTCTGGCACACATCACATCTCTTAACATAGGTATGTGCATCCATGCAAAGAGGATGGCTTTGATTACTCTATCGGGTCCAAAATGACCTCCTGCAACACCTTGGTGTGCAGTCGCTAGTACGCTCAAATAATCGCTTTCATGAACACATTGTCTTAAATATCCATCTCGTCCTTGTTTGTATAGATTATCGCCAATAAGTGAATAGTCCTGAGCTTCCTGCTCTAGACTGCGTTGGCGTGCTAGGGTCATTCCTTGAGGGAATGTTTTCGTCCTCAAGTATATCACTAAAGGTTCACTCCATTCTGGTATGAGAGACACGTGATATAATGTAGCATGTTCTACTAGTGGTCTTTCACAACAAACCGGGCATTCTTTACATAACTTATAGTGACGTCTGCCTCCATAGAAGGCCAATAGACTCCTAGTCTATGCAAGGTCTGCAATGTACGATGTTTCGAGTGATGTTCCTTTAATGCACCTATATGTGCTAATTGCAACCAATTCGTATGTTCTGTTTCATCTACACAACAAGCAAGAATCTTTTGATTATCTTGTTTATATATACTTCCTCCTATTATTTGATATCTTTGAGACTTGGTAATCTCTCCTTTCTTGATCCTTACCCTAGGATTCGTGGGTCCGTATGTGAGAATCGGGACAATAGGCTTAGCCCATTCTAGTGCTATCTCAAGGTTAAACAAATATGCATCTGGTAATTCATCTGCTATTCCTTGAGGAGCTTCTTCTGAGGTTAGTCTCGAGAGGTGGTCAGCTCTGAGATGTGTCTTTCCTTTCCTAACTACTACTTCAAAATCGTATTCCATGAGCAATAGAAACCAACGTATCAGTCATCTCGTGTTACATGGCTTATTGACTAAGTACAGTAATGCTTGATGATCTGTAAAGAACTTGAACTTGTTTGCCAACAAATAATGCCTGAATTTCTTTACTGCATAGATCATTCTTAATCCTTCTCATTCCATAGTGGTGTAATTTCTTTCTGCTGCATTCAACTGTCTGGTCGTGTAAGCTATGGGGAGATCTATATTACCTTCATTCGTGGGTTGTGCTAACACACATCCTATGCCATAGTTGGATGCATCCACATGTACATGGAATGGCTTGCTCCAATCCAGGGTTGTCAATATAGGTGCTGAGCACAAACGTCGTTTAAGTTCATTGAATGAATTCTCACACTCATCTGTCCATTCAAACTTGGTCAAAAGAGAGTACAATGGCTTGGCTATGATTGCATACATGTGTATGAATCGTCTATAATGACCACAATGACACATGAATGCCTGTACCTCTTTTACATTATTTGGCCTAAGTAGATCTGCAATTACTTTCACTTTTTCTTCATCTGTCGAAATTCCATTCTTTGACACAATGTGTCCTAGAATTTTGCCTTGTCTGAGCATGAAAACGCACTTTTCTGGGTTCAAACAAACCTGATATTCTCAACATTTGTCAAATACCTACCTTAACTCTAGGATATGTGTCTGTCTTAGATTTGAATGTGCACATATGTCATCAACATAAACATCCAAATTCTTGCATAAGAATTCCTTAAAAACATGACACATGAGTCGTTGGAAAGTGGCGGGTGCATTTGTTAGCCCAAAAGGCATCATGCCAAATGCAAATATGCCCCATTCTCTGGCAAAAGTCGTCTTGTGTTGATCTTCTGGAGCAATGGCTACTTGATTATAGCCTGAAAAACCATCAAGAACGCTATTAACTTCCTTGCCCGCAACTCTTTCCAATAAGTGTTCCGTGATAGGAAGAGGATAACTGTCTCTAATCGTGGCGGCATTAACTTTTTTAAGGTTAATACACACATGCAATTTTCCATTCTTCTTGGGCACAACCACAATGGGGGATACCCATTCAGTGTGCTCAATTTCATAGATGAATCTTGCTTCTATCAAACGATCTATTTCTTCTTTAATCTTCGC
The DNA here is from genome assembly GCA_020310875.1 of Ceratopteris richardii. Lineage (NCBI taxonomy): Eukaryota > Viridiplantae > Streptophyta > Polypodiopsida > Polypodiales > Pteridaceae > Ceratopteris > Ceratopteris richardii. The sequence goes on along the minus strand of CM035426.1, from coordinate 133,887,758 downwards.
GGCGTAGTTATCATTGTACGTGTATGGTTTCTGTTTTGTAGGTTTTGCATCTGGAGTCATAGGGATTATATGGGAACATATATCTGGATCTTATCCTTTCAAGTCTTTGTAACTCCATGCAAACACATCTCTATATTTGCGCAATAGGGCAACTAATTCTTCTTCTTCTTCAGTCGTCAAATCATGCCCTATGTAGGTACATTTTTCTTCTTCTCCTTCTATGGCCACTATGATTTTTTTTTGTTTTCTCTCGATTATCATATACTTCTCCAACGTCAGCTTTTCTGTTAGGCATTCGTACCATGATTCATCTATCTTCTATTTCATATTTCTTGAAGTTCTCAGGAACCTCAAACAAGGATTCTTCTTCCTCTGACGTGGTTTCTTTCTTCTTTCTTTTCTTTCCTTCACTTTTGGCCGTCACTTGGGTGGTTAACCTCACATCATTCATAATTTCTTCGTGTCTTTGAGGGTGAGTTTCTACTTCGTAGAAATATTCTTCATCTGATGCAAATGGAGGGTCCATAATGATTGACTCTAGATCAAAGTCGCTTGCGTCCTCGAATGCATCAGTGCTAGGTTCGCATTCTTCTATAAGGAAATCGCACATGATTGGCTCTATTGTGAAGACTGAAATGTCATAGCCATCCTTGTCACAGTGAGGTGTCCATTGTTCTTCATTGATGGCTACATCCATTGTTGCTAGGATTTCTGCCCAACCATGAGGCTCGGATTCTTCGTCTGGAAATACTATAGGTGCATAAGCTGGGTCTTGAAGGGTTCGTGGATGTTGTTCTGAACCTAAAGTCTTGGCTGTTAATCGTTCTTCCTCTTGTTTTGCTACTTTACACATCCATAGATGAGTGTCCTCGTGCAACCATGAGGGGTCTGATTCTAATGGTGTACCGATTCCGTTTCTACCTGTGTCTTATGGATGGTGTTCCATTGTAATGGGGGTATGTCTCGATGTGAATAGTCTTTAAGATTGACTTTAGTAGTCACTCCTAAATGTTGCAAGTACAAAGAATTAGTTCCCTAATCTTGTACGATTTTCAACTGACGCATGAATGGTCGTCCTAAAATCATCTCGTAGGCTTGATTTTTTGCAAATCACAAATGGCAAAACTATGTTCAAACTCCACACCACAAGTGGTGAGAGATATGCCTTCTAGTAAGCCTAATGGTTTCTCTAAATGCCCGTCAGCCATTTGTAGCTTCATCCTGGTGGGTCTTAATGCTGGCTGACCCCAACATTTCCATAAAGCGGTGGTAGCTATGGCTAGTCCGGCTCCTGAATATAGTATGGCTTTCGTGGTATAGCCCTGATGAGTTATTGGAAGATAAGTGTTGCCTTCCTCTCCTTCGCTTACATCTCCAATCCTTTCTACTAGTATCTTTGGTATCTTCTTGTGTGTTCCTATCTGTGAGGGAGTAGTAGCAAGCTTAGGGAATTGATTTGCTACATGTTTCCACAGTTTTGATTTAACCTTTAACAATTCCTCTAGAGTAAGATGACAATGTACTTTAGTGTTCTTGATCAGTTTCGTATTTCTAGGGATTACTGATTCTTCATTTCTCACTATTATCGTAGGTGCTCTCATGCTAATAGACTTGTCTTCCCAAGGTCCTGTGAATTGAGATAATTATTGCAAAGAATTAGACTCAAAACCTATGTGTTCACTCAGTTGCTCTTCCTCTACATCATCGTAGATAGAGGGAATGTCTTGGGGAAATTGTTCCTGCAAGTCGTCTATTTCTTAAATAGGTGGATGGGTTCCTTGTTCTTTTGTCCACTTCTCTTCTTGGATTTCTCTTAGAAACTCATGTGAATACTTATGTATGGAAGACAAGTGGTCTTCATTTTCCATATTTGGTATTTGAGACAGGGATGGTGCATTTCTTTCCTATGTCTCTAGGACAATAGGATTCCTATGCTGATTCTTTTTCTCCTTGCTATCAATCAAATATTCTAACCTCTCCGTCAGTCCTTGATCGTAGCCGTTTATGCGTGATTATCTAATGGACAAGATTTCCCACGACTGTATTTGAAATGATCACATTTCTTAAAGGAAATATTTTATTGCAAAACTTCAAAAATGATCTCCTCAAGTCGAGATATCACGCGAGTCATTTGATCCTCTTTTTGTAATTGAGTTTGGAGCAAATCTTTTGAATTTAAATTCAAAAGTCCACCTAAAAGTAAATCTTAAACTATAGGATATATTCTCTCATCAATCAACTACCAAATGAATCGAGATTTGATGCTTCCTAACTCCTCGTGGAAGTAAGGTACTTTTACAAAGGTAAATTTAATTGATTTTACAAGGGATTGATCATATAAGGCTCCATAAGAAATATGCCAATCATCCAAGTATGTGGGCTTGGATTCTCTTGCACCAACAGCTCCCCCTCAAGCCTAACATGCTTGGTCTTCATTCCTCCTTGATCTCCTACAAACCAATCATCAATTTGAACTTGTTCCTCTTGCTGCCATCCAACAACTTTGTGAGTATATCTGCACATTGTAAATGAGTTGATATATAGGACAATTGAATGTCCTTGCTAAGCAATTTCCCCTTACATAATGATAGTGCACTTCAATGTGCTTAGTCCTTGCATGATATACAAGATTAGCAGCCAAATGAAGTGAACTAGTTTTGTCTCCAAAAATTATTGGAGTGTAAGAATGTAATCCCAAATCTGCATAAAGTTGCTTGAGCCACATAGCCTTTTGAGTTGCATTTGTTAAACCTCTGTATTATGGATCTGTCGATAACAAAGCCATAGGTGTTTGCTTTTTTGACGAACATGATATTAGCTTTGAACCTGCAAAAGACAAGTATCTTGAGGTGCTCCTCCTATTATCCTTGGAGCCAGCCCAATCTGCATCAGAATACATCTTTATGTCCAAGTCAGAAGTGAAAGGGTAAAACAACCCTTCATTTATGGTACCCTTTATATACTTTAGCACCCTCTTGGTAGCTTCCATGTGAAGCTTTCTTGGTGCATGCATAAACTGGCTTAATGTACTTACTCCGTAAGCAATTTCTACTCTTGTTAGGGTTGCATAGTTGAGACTCCCAACAAGTTTTTGATAACTTGTAACATCATCAAGGAGTTCTCCTTCATGAGAACTAAGCTTATGATTGAGTTCCATTGGTGTACCTGCAATTTTGGTGTCCTCCATTCAACATATCATGGATATACTTTCTTTGAGTAATAAACACACCAGAATATGTATACACAAGTTCTAGACCAAGAAACTATGTTAACAAACCAAGATCGTTGATTTTAAATTCTTCCATTAGTTGAGCTTTAACCTGCTTGATGCCATAAGCATCATTCCCTGTAATGATAATGTCATCCACATAAACACATAAGTAGATAAATTTTGAGTTGGTCTTCTTTATAAATAAAGAAGAATCTACTTTACTAGCCACAAATCCTTGATCCTGCAAATAAGTTACAAGCCTATGGTTCCAAGCTCTTGGAGCTTACTTTAGGCCATAGAGTGCCTTCCTTAGCTTGCATATAAAACTTGGTTTATCCTTATCTTCAAACCCCGGTGGTTGTGCCATATACACTTCTTCTAAGATCCATCCATTTAGGAATGCATTCTTGACATCTAACTGATATAGATTCCAATTCTTAGAAGCAGTAACACTTAACAAAACCCTAATTGTTGGCATCTTAGCAACAGGTGAAAAAGTTTCTTCATATTCCACTCCATGGGTTTGAGAAAACCCCTTTGCCACTAGCCTTGCCTTGTACTTGTTTATAGAACCATCTGAATTCTTTTTTATTTTATATATCCACATGGATCCTATTACCTTTATACTTGGCTTCTTGGGAACCAAGTCCCAAGTATTGCTCTTCTTCTTGCATGGATTCTCTCCATTCTTTCTTCTTATTGGCCTCTTCAAATGAAGAAGGTTCTTCTATCATAGAGTCGTTAGTGATATACACAGAATGTTTGGTGACTAATGATGTGTCATAGCCATACCTTATGGGCTTTTTACTTTCCCTTTGAGATCTCTTGAGTGCTTGATTGGAGGACTCTAGAATGTCTTCTAATTGCTTCAGCTTCCGTTTCCAAGCCTTGAAATCAATCTGCTCTTCATCCTTTGAATTGACATCTTTTGGTAATTATTGATCTTCTTGAGTGAGAGTTGGAAAGTCATTTAAATCATAAGGTAACTTGATCTTCTTGCAATCATCTTCAAACCATGAATTATTTTCATCAAATACTACATCCCTAGTAACTATGAGCCCTTTATTAGTGGGATTGTATAGCCTATAACCCTTATGGTTTTGGTCATATGCACTGAATATACACTTTTCAGCTTTAGGATCAAGCTTCCCTCTAATATGTGAGGGAATGTGTGCATAAGCAGTGCACCAAAATATTTTACAATGGTCCAATGAGGGTCTCCTGCCATTCCATGCTTCATAGGTGTCATTCCATCCAAGGATTTGGATGGGAGCCTATTAAGCAAGTATGTGGCTGTGGAAACATCCTCTGCCCATAGGTAGTTGGGTAGTTTCTTCTTATTCAACATTGATCTTGCAGCCTCTACTATCAACCTGTTTCTTCTCTTTGCCACTTCATTTAATTCAAGAGTATATCTTGTTGTGACCTCTCTTTTTATACCTCTGTCCTATAAGAATGAATCAAATTCATGTGAGAAATCCTCACCACCTCCATCAGATTTGATCCTCTTCAAGCTTCTACCTATTTGGTTCTCAACCATTGCCAAATACTTTGAAACATGTAAATACTTCATCCTTATGCTTCATGAAATAGATAATTGTCCATCTACTGTAATCATCTATAAATGAAACATAGTACCTAGGACCCCACACATCAGTGTGTACAAGCTCCAAGTAGTCTTCATACATGTACCCCTTTCTGTTGAATGGTTGCCTGCGAGCTTTGCCACATTGGCATGCTCCACACTTTTATATCATGTGTTTCTTGGACACATTTGGAATGACAAGCACACTCTGATCCCTCCATATTTTCTTTAGTGTTCTTTCTCCTATATGTCCTAGCCTTTTGTGCCATATCTCTAGTTCAAATAGAGTTTGATCTTTGTAATTGAAAAGTGCTATGTTTATGGTGTCTTCAATCTCAAATGTAAATAGTCTACCAGATTTCTCACCTTTTGCAATCCTCTTGAAGCCTTGTTGAGGGTCTTCCACATATTCTCCATGCCTTGTGAATCTGACCTGTAAGCCTTTCTCAACAATCTATCCGACACTAATTAGGTTTTTGGTTATAGTTGGCACATACAAAACGTTACTTAAGAGGTTCATGTTACCATCAGAAGTCTTGACATTTCCAATTTTCTTGATAGAGTATCTAATGTCATCACTTGTCTACACTTCATGCCTCCCTTTGGGTTCTTCAAGATTAGATAGCAATGCTACATCTCCAACCACATGATTGGAACAACCTGAATCAATATACAAAAGATGCACATCATCTTTACCTTGCTTGGATGTCATGTTCATGATGAGTAGAGAATCCTCTTGGTCTTCTGTGTAGTTGTTATAATCTCTTCTTCCTCTAAAACCACCTTGATGATTGTTGTTATTGTAGCCTTGGTTGTAGTTGTAATTGTAATTGCTTCATCCATTGTTGAACCCGCCTCTGAATTGTTCATCAGCTTTACCTTGCTTGGATGTCATGTTCATGATGAGTAGGGAATCCTATTGGTCTTCTGTGTAGTTGTTATAATCTCTTCTTGCTCTAAAATAACCTTGATAATTGTTGTTGTTATGGAAGCCTCTTCCCCTTTCATTCCTTGTGTTCTTGAAGCATTCTTTGTGGTGTGGTTGGTAAGGCCATAGATGTTGCAAGGTGGAGTGTTGTAGGATCTCCCCCTACCTTGCTTTCTTGCTCTTCCCCTTCCTCTAGTACCTCTTCCTCTACCTGTGTAGTTAACTTGAGAGGTACTAACCTCTTCTTCATTCTTTTTGCTTTTACCCTTATCCTTACTTTTATTTCTATCTATATAAAGGGCATAATATTGGTTACCTCTAGAGTTGTCACCATTGTTGTTGAGCTTTGTCTCATGGGTGAAGAGTTGCCCCATCAAGGTGTTGAGGTCAGATATTTGCATATCCATACAAAGGTCCATTGTTGTGGTGAAGGACTTCCACTTATCACCAGCTTTGATGCCATTGATGATATGTTTTACTATGTGTTCTTCTTCTATCTCCTCTCCAGTGCTTGCAAGCTAGTTAGCCACATCCTTCATCTTGGTCACATAGTTAGCCACACTTTGTTTTGGTTGCTTCTTTAGGGTTGTAAACTCCATCCATACTTGGTTCTTCCTAGATCTTGTATTTGATGAGAAGTATGAGGAAAGTACTTCCCAAGTCTCTTGGGAGGTCTTGAAATTTCTAATGTGAGGTAATAAGAAATTAGACATTGAGTTTAGTAGATAAGACCTAGCAAGAGCATCCTTTGCACACCAAGTGGTCAACCTTTCTTGCTCTTCCCTTGTGGGTTGATGTTGTTGGCATTTCTTCATCTCTTGAGATGTATCCATATAGAGTTCTCCCTTGAAGGTAGGCCTCCATCCTTAGTGACCATGCTGAGTAGTTGCTTCTGTCCAATTTGTCAATGAATGATGAAAATCCATCTCCCATCTTGCTTGTTGTTGCTCTCATACCACTGTTGGAGGAGATGGTGGATAGTCTTTAGAGATGAAGTGGTGTTGCTTAAACGTGCTTCACACTAGCCAAGAACAAATGCTGAAGAGTGTAGTGGGCCTCTTTAGCTTGCTAATGATCATAAATAATCACCTATATTGTTTGGAACATGATCTACTAATCAATAGATCAAAATAGATGGGTAGGAAATTGATCCAAGGTCATAGACTTGCTATTTTAGTCTCTACACCTGTTCAGAATTTTGAACAGTGCTCTGAGCATGATAGAAATCAGCATCATTCCTTTTGGTGAATTGACTTACAAAGCTACTAATCATAAGTGATTTCATAAAAAAAGATGAACTACACGCTGAGTATGATGTTTAGAAAATCATAGGAGTGTCCCGACATTTTCGGGATGCATCAGTCAATAGACCAGAGAGTAAAGAAATGATAATATCTCACGATTGAGATAACCGATGATTATGAGATTTTGTAGCTATAACTAAACAATATAATAAATCTATGATGCTTTAAATCACGATAAATGATTAATTATACATTGAGAACAAGCTCTAAGAAGATCAGTGTACTGATGTAGTCAAGGCAGAGAAGTGAAGTGAAGATGTAATGAAAATGTATGTAATAGATCATATACAAATACAATGTTATTGGCAATAATCTATTGCACAATGTGAGAAAGGTGATTGAGCTATGGAGTGAGCTTCAAATCACAATGTATCTCCTTCAAAAATGATATCCTCAAGTCGAGATATCATGTGGGTCATTTGATCCTCTTTTTGTAGTTGAGTTTGGAGCCAATCTTTTGGATTCAAATTCAAAAGTCCACCTAAAAGCAAATCCTAAACTATAGGATATATTCTCTCATCAATCAACTACCAAATGAATCGAGATTTGATGCTTCCTAACTCCTCATGGAAGTAAGGTACTTTTACAAAGGTAAATGTAATTGATTTTACAAGGGATCGATCATATAAGGCTCCACAAGAAATATGCTAATCATCCAAGTATGTGGGCTTGGATTCTCTTGCACCAACAATGAGGCAATTGAAGCAAAACTGAATCATTCTCCCCTAAACATTGAGTGATCAGCTGACTTATTTCCATAGCTCCAAGGGCAGGATTCAACCATCCATTACTAGAAATGGCATTTTTCGTTGCTTGTAAAAGCCTACTAGCATCAAGAACCATCTCTCTTTGGTCGAGATCAAGTACATTAGTGACTACATGTCTGCTAAAATGTGCTTGTAGCATAACATTTACCTTCACATGTGGATCCATATTAATTTGGTTTTTCAATGCCAAAGCATTGATGATTGATCATTTTCAGTATGGTCTCCTCCTCCCCTGGCCTCGTAGGAAGATTAGAATACTCAGAAGCTGATGCAAGTATTTTCGGAAGCCCCTTCATTTTTTTTTTTCAATCAAAGAAGAGCTAAATAACTCTATAATAATAAGAGGTGATCATGAGTAAGTTCAAAGGTGAGAGGTCCATATCATCCTCTATAGCAATGCATTCGCTTGCTTCTAAATCAGCAAGGGTTCTCTCCACAAGTTCTAAGAGATGATCAAATAGATGCTTATGGCTTGTGCCCTAAAGATTGTAATAATTAAGATTATGAGTGAGCCCAAGATACATGAATGTCCAAGTCAGGTAATCCACAACATCTTGTTTATTTTCAATTATATGCACTACTATCTCTGCATCTAAGTGTTCATGTAAGAACAGTCCAAATGTGATTCAACTGGGAGAGGTTCACATACGAATTTTTTATAATATTCCTTACGTGGAGCATTGCATATAATTATACACTTTCCAAACATTATCAACTAGAAGACGGCTTGCAATTCCCATCATTCAATGATAGGATAATTTGTGTGTGCATTTTTACGTTCATTCTATGTGCCCATGAAAATGACAAGGTGTGCCTTAAGCCTCATTCCCCAACACATTGAACTGCTTGCAACACATACCTAGATTGCACCAAAAGTGAACATCTGACTCACTAGATCAAGATGTTGTGAGTTTGTGTCCTTAAGAGAGGAAGTAAGGTTGGTATCAAACCTACTTCCTGCAATGCTACACAACTAGCAGAAGATGGTACCAAAACAATTACCAAAAATAAAAGAGCTTCAACAAAAGCAATAGATTAGATCCTTGAATCATTTATTAAAGAATCTACAGCCTTCTGGACAAGATTTGGCAACACTCCTCTATGTCCACCAGTACTTACAATAGCCAAAACATTCAATTGGGGAGGACGATCTTGTGCCCGAGCTCACAAGGCATGCACAACTAGAAACCTAATATGTTCAAGAACTGAATCTTCAGCTTGCAAAATAGGAACAATTTTGTTCAGGAATTCTAGTTCATTTACAAAAAAAACTGCCAGATCTTCATGATCATGATTAAACTACAAAAGAGCAGTGAATGCCAGGAGGTGAATGCATATAAATTACCTGATGGAGATGATTAATCTCCAAGAGAAAAAGTTATCCTTGATGATAGAGCACCTCTATATCAAGAAAAACTCATAAACACAACCAATTTTGGAAATCTATTACCAAATTATCAAGACTTGAGTCAACTGTGAAGAAACTCATTACACAAAAAAGTTTGCTACACTTAATTCACTCATTGACTAGTCAAATATGTAAAGTTTTCAATGAAAATTTATACAAGGTGATGCCTAATGTTTTTCCACCTTGTCCAAGTTAAAGTTCTTCAAAAGAATCAGTAGATCTTGAGATTTTCTTCAAACAATGTACTGTCACTCTAGCACATGTGTGCCGTGCATATTCAAAGCAGCGCTCACCAACTCCACAGTAAGTTCAAACCTCTTTAACTCGTTGTTGCCCAGCAAGGAAGGAAGAACAAATGATCCTGGTTTGTCCTTTTCTTCATTAGCTTGTAATGTGGAGACCAAATAATAGCATGGGAGGAGATCCGGTTTAGGTAGTGGTGCTTCAAAGTATTCTGCTAGCCCTGCACGTTGCCATATGGTCTGGAGATCCTCGGTGTTCTGTAGAGTCTCAAACTCCTTGGAGAAAAATTGGAATCGAACCCATGATCTGTCATACTCGCACTTAGACTCCCATATATACTTGGCCTCTCCTAATGGACCTGGCATGCCATTGAACCAATGAGAATTGGCATGGACTCTTTCTGTGATCCCTGTGGGTGGATCTGGTACCGGGATCTGCTGAAGGTGTTGCAGCTCCATAGGTCGTTCAGTTGGTGGCACATCCACAGGTAGACTATCCACATCGATTCCTGCAGTAAGTATTCCTACTTGTGAGCTCAGACCTGTCACTTCTGCCATGTTACTTCTTGCCTCCTGATTCTGTGAGAATATAGAAACATGTGTTAACATTGTAAAGGACAAGTTAGAACCGTTTTTGTCCCCATTACAACATTATCATGAGGTTCGGGAGAGATTAGTAGGTTAATAAGTGCTCGGTGCTTGTGTGTGTAGTTAGGAATTGGTTGGACCTAAGAACTAAGTGGAATGATGTAGTGTGAGAGTGACGTAGTTAGTAGGTGGGCATGGATTTACAACTGGGGTCCGGGGGTTTATTACAAGTTTTAGGTTGCCAAATGCAGTGGATGGGCTTTGATCTTGATTTTGTGGAGACTCTGAAGAGTTTGATAGGGGTATCTGCTTGAAGATGAGGCTTTTTAGGGACCCATTTACAAGTGATTCTACTAGTGCTCATGGAAGAATATGTGTCCGTGCGTGATGCGTAAGACTGGGCCTCAGATGTTCGAGTGAGTGAAACATGTTGTACCGGTTGTGCCCTTGGTGTAGCTATTTGAGCCCGCAAGCAAGCCTTAGGCACCCATATTTGTCGTGATTGTGGGCTGGCCTTCATTGACTTCTTGGGTACCCAAATAGACTTCACCTTCGCAGAAGAATTAATGAAGGACTTCTCATTAGTGTCATGTTGTTGACTACTAATAAGAGGTTTTGGCCGTGGGCTCGGCCTGGTCTGAACAGGGTATTCACCTTTTCGCCTCCATACTTGCTTCCATGGCTGAAACAATCTGCTTTGCTCCTTTTTTTGGCATCCAATATCGGTAGTGTTCTGCTTCTTCTGTATTTGATCTACCGTGGGTTGTTGCAACCTTCTGGTCTTTGGAAAAGAAGGGAGTTCCGTCCTCTCCCTGGCTCCGTTGTTGAGATTAGCCTCTTTCTGCATCATACAGTTTTGGACAAAAATAGCATTGTCAACTTCATGTGCGCCCCTGGAAGGACCAGGAGTTTGTGCCTTGCCTAGTTCCTTGAGTGCCTCATTTTCCAATTCAACTGTAATTCGGTTATGATCTACCCATACCTGAAGAAGTCCACTTCTTAGGTTGAGGTTGACTGCATGATCATAGATCCAGTCCTGACCCAAGACAAGAGGCTCAGTGAGGTCCTCATCTTGACACACTAGTACTTTGACTGTCATCACTTCGTCTTGAATGGAGATGGGAAGATCCACCTCGCCCATGCAAGGAGTTTCCACACCTCCCAATCCTATGAGATATGCTTCTATAGGATCGACAGTTAATTTCAATTCTTGACAGTAAGACAACTTGACAGCACTAGTGGATGCACCTGAGTCAATCAAAGCTCTTACAATCTTTGCACCCTTTCCTTGTCCTACTCCTAGGGTTACAAAAGGCCGTCGGTCGATTATTCTATGGGAATGCCCACTTGAAGTCTCGCACATGGCCATAGGATAGCCTACAGATTCTTGAGTGTCAAGCATAGGCGGGTCTCTGCCTTGTCTCCTCAATTTCATTCGTCGGATGCGTTCTAAAGCTTCTGCCTGTGCTTCTCTTCTAATTCGTTTCTCTTCTTCTTTACGTTTCTTGGCAGTGTTGAGTCGATTTAGCATCTCTTCAGTAAGGGGTTCCTGATATAACTTGACTCTGCATCCACTTATGTAACTTGGTAGAATATCGCCCTCTAAAGTGGCTAGTTGAACTGCGCCACTTGTGGAGATTCTATTGATAATCATTGGCCCGTAACCTCTTTTCTCTAATTTCCGTGCATGCTGCTTCAATGTGTAGACTAGGACTAGGTCGCCTGCTTTCAAGCCTTTATCCTTCACATGTGTATCAAAATATGCCTTTTGCCTCTTCTTCGCTGCATAGATTCCTGCTGTAGCTCTCAATCGTGTTTCACCTAGACGTTCAAGATCAAAGATTCGAGAGGAGAGTTCATGGCCTGTCCAGTCATGCTCTTGTGCTACCTTCAATGTAGGTATCAAAAAGTCCAGGGGTAGCACAGCATTTTGGCCAAATACCATCTGAAAGGGGGTGGCTTGGAGTACCGTTTTATAGGCAACCCGGTATGCCCAAACAGCATGGTGTAGCTGTTTGTCCCAATCAGAGCGTTTATTGTTCACTAGTTTAGTCAGCACATTGCATAAGATCTTATTAGTGCTCTCAGCCTGGCCATTAGCTTGTGGATGATAGGGGGCCGATTTCTTATGTATCACCAAGAATTCTTGGAGAAGGTTTTCTATGACTTCATTCAAGAAGTGTGTGCCTCTATCACTCACCAACTCTATTGGCAATCCGTACCTCGTGAATACATTTTCAAATAAGAACTTTGCTGTTGTTTGAGCATCATTTTTTGTAGCAGCTTTTGCTTCTACCCACTTGGTTAGATAGTCTGTGGCCACGATGATATATTCAGCATGTGAACCCTTAGCTGGGGGATTAATAGGACCAACAAAGTCTATTCCCCATTTAGAGAATGCACGTCCGCCCATCATAGGCTTCAGTGGCATCTCATCCTTGCGTATAGGGTACTGAGTTCTCTGACAAACATCACACCGTTTCACATAGGTATGTGCATCCATGTGAAGGGTTGGCCACCAAAAGCCTGCAAATAGTATTGCCTTGATTACCCGATCTGGTCCAAAGTGTCCCCCTGCTACACCTTGGTGAGCAGTATCCAAGATTTTGAGATATTCACTCTCATGGACACATAGTCTCAGGTAACCATCTTTACCACGCTTGTATAGATTGTCACCAATGAGTGAATAATCCTGGGCTTCTTGTTCTAAACTCCTTTGCCTAGCCAGAGTCATGTCTGGAGGGAATGTTCTCGTCCTTAAGAAGGATACTAGAGGTTCACTCCAATCTGGCACTATGGACACTTGATAAAGAGTGGCATGTTCCACAGGTGGTTTAGTGCAGCAGATTGGGCATTCTTTGCACAACTTTTGGACATCAGCCTCCATAGTCGGCCAATGCACTCCGAGTCTCCTTAGTGTCTGTAAGGTTTGTTGCTTTGAGTAGTGTTGCTCTAACGCACCTACATGTCCTAATTGCAACCATTTAGCGTACTCATCCTCTTCCACACAACAAGCCAAGATCCCTTGATATGTGTGCTTGTACATACTTCCTGCCATGATGTGATACTTTTGGGCTTTTACTACCTCTCTATCCTGTGTGTTTATTACTGGGTGGTTAGGTCCGTATGTCAACACTGGTACCAATGGCTTAACCCACTGCGGCACCACTTCCAAATTAAACAAGTAAGCATCAGGAAGGTCATCTGACACTCCTTGTGGGGCTTCTCCCGATGTGAGCCTAGAAAGGTGATCTGCTCTCAAATGAGTCTTCCCTTTCCTTACCACAACCTCAAAATCATATTCCATTAGCAAGAGAAACCATCTTACTAATCTTCCTGTATTGCATGGCTTGTTTACGAGGTATAGCAATGTCTGATGATCAATAAAAAATTTAAACTTATTTGCAAGAAAATAGTGTCTAAATTTCTTAACTGCATATACCATGCCTAAGCCTTCTCTCTCAGTAGTGGTATAATTTCGTTCAGCTGCATTCAATTGTCTACTAGCATAGGCAATTGGAAGATCCATATTACCTTCACCAGTAGGTTGTGCAAGCACACATCCAATGGCATAATTGGATGCATCCACATGAACATGGAAAGGCTTATTCCAATCCGGTATGGTTAAGATTGGTGCTGAACATAATCGCCGTTTAAGCTCATTGAAGGAATTCTCACATTCCTCAGTCCACTCAAAGTTTGTCAGAAGTCCGTACAGAGGCTTTGCAATGATGGCATACATGTGTATAAATCGTTGGTAATAACCACAATGCCCCATGAAAGCTTGTACTTCCTTGACATTCTTTGGCCTAGGTAATTCGGCTATAGCTCTTACTTTCTCTTCATCCGTAGATATGCCATTCTTTGACACTATGTGTCCTAGAATTTTGCCTTGCCTGACCATAAAAACACATTTTTCTAGGTTTAGGCAGACTTGATATTCTCTGCATTTGTCAAAGATTTGTCTGAGTTCAGGAATATGGGTTTGTCTAATGTTGGAATGAGCACAAAGATCATCAACATAGACTTCTAAGTTCTTCCTCAGGAACTCCTTAAATACATGGCACATCAGCCTTTGGAAGGTTGCGGGAGCATTGGTCAGCCCGAATGGCATTACCCTAAAAGCGAATATACCCCACTCTGTGGCAAAAGCTGTTTTATGCTGATCTTCTAGTGCAATGGCCACTTGATTGTAGCCAGAGAACCCATCTAGGAAGCTGTACACTTCCTTGCCTGCCACCCTTTCTAATAGATGCTCAGTGATAGGAAGCGGGTAATTATCCCTGATCGTGGCTGCGTTAACCTTCTTCAAGTTAATGCATACTCGTAATTTGTCGTTCTTCTTGGGCACCACCACAATGGGGGATACCCATTCAGTGTGCTCAATTTCATAGATAAATCCAGCTTCAATCAAGCGGTCTATCTCTTCTTTGATCTTGGTAGCATAGTTGTCATTGTATGTGTATGGCTTTTGTTTTGAGGTTCTGGCCTCTGTAGTCATGGGAATCGTATGTGAGCATATGTCCGGGTCCACTCCTTTCAAATCCTTGTAACTCCAAGCAAATACATCTCTGTATTCTCTTAGCAAGGCTATCAGCTCATGCTCTTCTTCCTCAGTGAGGTCATGTCCTATGTAAGTGCACCTCTCTTCTCCTTCTTCTATGGCTACCACTATTTTCTTGGTGGTTTCTTTGTTATCATAGGCCTCTCCCGATTGTGCCTCTCGTTTAGGCATTCTAATCATGACCCTCCTGTCATCTATCTCATACTTCTTAAAATTTCTCGGGACCTCAAACAAAGATTCTTCCTCTTCTGGTGTGACTTCTCTCTTCTTTCTTTCTTTTCCTTCTTCCTTAGAGGTTACATGTGTGGCTAGCCTTATATCCTTTGTAAGCTCTCCGTGCTTTTGGGGTTGAAATTCTACTTCATAGAAGTATTCCTCATCTGATGCAAAAGGTGGGTCCATAATGATTGACTCTAGATCGGAGTCACTTGCATCCTCAAATGCATCAGGGCTAGGTTCACACTCTTCTACAACTGCCTCTCCCATGATCGGCTCTATGGAGAAGACTGAAATGTCATAGCCATCCTCATCACAGTGAGGTGTCCATTGTTCTTCATTGATGGCTACATCCATGGTTGCTAGAATTTCTGCCCAGCCGTGAGGTTTGAATTCTTCGTCTGGAAAAACTACAGGTGCATAGGCTGGGTCTTGGATTGATCTATGGGTTTCTTTTGCACCTATCTCCCTGGCTTTTTCTCTCTTCTCTTCTTCTACTGCTACCTTACACATCCATAAGTGAGTGTCTTCATGCATCCATGAGGATCCTGATCCTAGGGAATGCACCGATTCCGTATCATCTTTGGCTCTATGGATGGGGTTCCATTGGATAGGAGGGACATCTCTATGAGAGTAATCCTTGAGATTGACTTTGGTTGTAACACCTAAGTGCTGCAAATACAAGGAATTGGTTCCCCAATCCTGTACCACTTGCAACTGCCGCATAAATGGTCTTCCCAAAATCATCTCATAGGCTTGATTTTTGCTAAAGTCACAGATAGCAAATGTGTGCTCAAACTCTACACCACAAGTAGTGAGAGTTATCCCCTCGAGTAGTCCTAAGGGTCTTTCTATGTGCCCGTCAGCCATCTGCAATTTCATTCTCGTTGGCCTGAGAGCTGGCTTGCCCCATCGTTTCCATAAGGAAGTGGTAACAATTGCAACTCCTGCACCTGAGTCCAAGATGGCCTTGGTTGTGTATCCCTGATGAGTGATGGGGAGATATGTGTTTCCCTCTTCGCCCTCACTCATGTCTCCTATCTTGTCTAAGGGTATTTCTGGCACTGTTCTCTGGGATCCTACCTGGGAACGAGGTTTTGCTATCTCGGGCACTTGATTGGCTACATGTTTCCACACTTCTGGTCTAACCTTAAGCAGCTCTTCCAAAGTGAGATTGCACTGCACTTTGGTGTTCTTCACTACCTCTATGTTCCTAGGTATGATTGAATCTTCGTTTCTTACCATGACTGTAGGTGCTCTCATACAGGTGGACTTTGCTTCCCATGGGCCTGTGAAATGGGGTAGTTCTTGTAAAGAATTAGACTCGAAGTCTAATCTTTCTTGAGATTCTTGCTCTCCATAAATGGAAGGAAGGTCTTGTGGGAATTGATCGTGTGTGTCATCCACAAGTTCAATGGGAGGAGGAACTTCACTCTCTTTAGCCCATTTCTCTTCTTGAATCTCTCGCAAGAATTCTGGTGTGTATTGATTCATAGAAGAAGAGGTGTCTGGTTCAGTGGAGTTAGGCACATAAGCTTCAGGCACATAGGCTTTCTGGGTAGGAAGACCTGCTCTTTCACTAGCCTTGTCATGGTGTTGAGGGGCGGGTTCCTTTTGTGATTGTGCAATTAGATTCTCTATTCTTTCTAGGGAGGGGGGGTTGTCTGGTTCAGTGGAATTGGGCACATAAGCTTTCGGTGGGGAATGGGTCATGTTTTTGCTTGCTTTATCTCTTTCTTGATTTTTTTCTTCCTTGGCAGATCTTGCAATTATGCCCTCTAACTTCTCTAGAAGTCCATCCAAGTGTAATTGCATCTTGGCTGAGCCCGAGTAATTGAAAAGGCGACTGGCTTCAAACATAGTCTGAGCCAATGCGACCATTTTCGCGCAAAGCTTGGTTCTTTCTATCTCTAGGTCAGCTCTAGGGTAGCACTTGTCATGATCCGTTACATTTGGCCCTTCTTGGATTCTGGTCTGATATGCTTTAAGCATCATGTCTATGTCTTCAGGAGTGGGATCAGCTAATACTGATCCTGCTCGGGGTGGTGGGTGGGTTACGTGGGGTGTATTAGAGGGTGGAGAGATGGAGGGTGATACGGATGGTAGCGGTGGGAATGTGTGAGAGTGCGGTTGAGATGTGATCTCTATGATTTTGGCCTTGGTTTCTCGTAGACTTTCCTCAAGTTCACTCATCTTCTTTGCCCATTGCCTTTTCATATGTTCACGGCTAT
Source organism: Ceratopteris richardii (assembly GCA_020310875.1). Lineage (NCBI taxonomy): Eukaryota > Viridiplantae > Streptophyta > Polypodiopsida > Polypodiales > Pteridaceae > Ceratopteris > Ceratopteris richardii. The sequence goes on along the minus strand of CM035426.1, from coordinate 133,870,714 downwards.
CTCTCCAAGCTCTTGTTCTCTTCTTATTTTGGCTCTCAGTATTGCTAGCGTCTGGGCTCTTTTCCTGGCTTACCCCTTGGTTTTGCTGCAATGCTTGAGCTCTAGTGATTACTTGCACTGGTGCAGTGGAAGTGACACTTCCTGTGGAATTGACCACTAACCCAATAACATTAATCAGAATGATTTTTGGCATATTGCTGGGATTCTTGAGACAATCTCGTAAGAGATGTTCCTTTCCGCACTCCTGGCAAAAGCCTTGGATCATCAATGATTGAGGTTGTGTAGGTGCAGGCATGGGGCAATCACGTATGAGGTGATCACCCTGGCATCTGAAGCAAGGTCCTCTAGGAAAAGGGGGTCGTATGTGCCTAGGTTGAGGTCTAGAGTTGGGGTTTGTGTACATGACATTAGCATATTCAGGCTCCCAAATAGGTTCACTCGGTTCCTCACTGTAGTAAGACTCACCATGTTCAAGAGACTGCATGTAGTAAGCCTGGGGACTATCAACATGTGTAGAATCAAAGCTATGGTCACTGGGATCACTTTCTGAGATTAATGGTGTTACTGGGACTATCGCTCTATTCAGGTTTTCTTCTGCAGCAGCATACTTGACCGGAATCACATTAGTAGGAGCAGGTGGTTGATGTGCTAGCACTGGCTGGGGTCTCAGTTGGGCCTGATATTGCGGTTGGTAATTTTCCTGATGCCTAATATACTGTTGTGGTGAATATTGACTCTGGTATTTGCCTTGTTGAGGGTATGGCTGAGGGTAGGTTTGCCTAACCGCTTGCTTATTGTATGGGCAGTCCTGTGCTGAGTGATTTGTGTACCTTCACTCTATGGTGCAATATTGGCTACTAGGGTTCACTTGGGGTTGAGCCGTGATGGGACATGCGTTTGCCATATGGTCACCACCGCAAGTATAGCACCTCTTTACTGGGGCAAATCTAGGAATTTGTTTACTAGAGACGCCTAGTTTTTGAGCTACTTTTTCCGCAAGTTCCTCAATTGATGTGGATTGTGAGGAAGAGAGGCTAGAGGTACTATCTGAATCTTTGTAGATTTTGGATAGCTCTAACTCCTCCCCTAGGTTATCCTCAATATCGATGCACATGCGTACACATTCTTCTATAGTCCGGGGGTCCTTCAAGTACACATATGATCTCAATTTGGTACTTAGCAATCCATCAAAGAATAAAGCCACTTGCTTAGCGACTGTGGGTAACTCAAGACCAGGACATCGCTCAAGATATTGCCTAAATCTTCTTCCTGCAAGTCTCACAGTCTCTTGCGGGGTCTGCTTGAAGCTGTATATCAATGAGGAAGTATTATGCCTTATGCCACTTTTAGAGAATTCGATAATGAATGCCTCTAAAAGTTTATCTATGCTTCTAAACTGCCTCTCGTTTAGTGGCTGAAACCATGTCAGGGCGGTGTTCCTAAGGGTTAAACCAAAGGCATTGTACTGTGTGAACAGGTTTTCAACTTGTTCAGCTCTCAAGGACTTGCTTAAACTCGGCTACATGGTCGTAGGGGTCTCCAGTGCCATCGAAGTAGTTTTTCATGGACTTAACTAGCTGGGTCGGTCTCAAGGTCCTCGTGTGCTCTCTTGGTCTTGGCAAAGGGAAATCATCGACATGTCTTCGGTTCCCTGGGGCTCTATGTCCCTCAGGTTCCCCTCTATTCGTGTCCATTCTCGTTCTTTCTCTTCCCCAAGAGTTGGCAAAGCTTACCTCAGGTCTCTCTCCACTCCTTTCTCTTTGAGTCCCCTGAGCTTGAGATGTTCCAGCTCCTTGGCGACCAAAGGACACATTCGATCTTGGTTGGGGGAAGATAAATTCTCCTTTCCAATTGTAAGCATGCCTATCATTTTCTGTAACCCCAAAGATCCTCTCTGAAGAGTGATCTAAGTAGGTCACTCTTCCTGGAATATCAGGATCTTTGAACTCATATATCATGATTGTTCCTACCTCACTCGGTTGACTAGGTCTATATCTCCAAAAGGCTTCATCCGTCTCTCGGTTCAAGAGGAGATCTATGCTCTTATTATCTTGGGGAATCCACTCTGGTGTGATAATCCTCGTGAGAACAGATTTGCCTCGGGGGGTTCTAGGTTCTTCGCCCATGTTTCCTTGCTCTAGGTCACCTAAGTCCGTTTCCGGGACCACATTCCCAAATTCATCTGTCCTATCGGGATGACTGGTGACTACATATATTGTCCCTTCCTTGTCCAAGTATGCTCCATTTTCAAACTTGACAGCTCGGCGCTCTAGTCCAATGGATTGGTCAGGGTTTTTAATCTGGACCACCGCTCTTCCTAGGCCGTCCTCATAGATGCTAGCACCTAATCGGTTGGTCCTAAGGTACTCGAGTTACATCTTGTAAGGGCCTTCCACCCTATGTAAATATGGCACCCCAGAACTTCCTGTAGGTTTCTCCATACCGTGGGACATCTCAGACTCGCTAGTCTCAGAACTAGGGTAATACGAATGATGGCTCAACTGTTGGGCCCAAGACCTTGCAGTATGATTGACACTAGCCTCTGAAGATCTAAGACTTTGTCTGTCTCTCCCTAGGTGTCTACCTGACCTAAGGTTCATATCCCCTTTGTGTTGGAGCAAGTCTATGACAAGCCTAAGTATTGGCTTGAGTCTCACAAAGTCTTAGAAGAAGCTTTAAAAAGAAGACTATGTAAAGTTCACTTGTGAACTACCTCTTGTAACTTTTGAAGAGTTTACTTAATGTAAAAGTAAGAGAATCTTAAGTGGTTGAGTCCACTTGATCAAGAATGGAAAGAGGAGCCACGAATTCGTGATTTGTGGTAGGTACAGAATCAAATCAATCATTGATTGATTGGAGAGTGATTGAGGGAAGTTAGCCTCCCAAACTCAACTATAAATAGATGGCAGTTTTAGTCGTGGTTAGAGAGACCTATGTGAAGACCTCCAAGAGTTGGGCTTTATGCCATATCAAGGTGTGATTACAAGGCACACATATGTATCAGTAAGTCATTGTATTGTACAAGCAATATACTTTCATTTTCATGATTATTTGAGTTCATCTTTCCATGTTCTTGTGAAGTGTACTACTCACTGCCATTACTCTCAGTTTTCTCAGTCAGCTTGCAGAGATGTTTTCTCTGAGCTTGGTGCATCATTTTCAGTGATTTAACTTGGTAAAGTTAGCTCTATAAGTCTAATATATGCTCACAAATTTTCATGTCATTTGGATGTTGCAATCTTCAGTTATGTTCATTTGAAGTCAACAGGGTCTGTTCATCTTCACTTCTCTGTCAGGTACCCGACTTTTTTACTCATCTTGTCAGAGCCATTTCTCAGTGGTTACTTATCCAAATTCAGTGATTTAAATCTTGTTGGATTCAACTTACTGTCTAGTATAACCATACAAATTTTCATAATCATTGGATTTCTACATTTTGAGTTATGTTGATTTTTCTACTCACTGGTCTATTTCTGTAGCAGCCCGTGAAAATTGGGATGATATCATCACTTGTTAAAACTCATTCTCAGTGTGTGGTTCATTATTTTTGATGAGATTACTCTTGAAAGTTAGCTCTTTAAGTTGCCTAGACTTCCCCAAGAGGAATTGAGCTAATTGCTGCTGTGCTCAGAGAATTATGTAAAACACTAGACAGGTGTATGAACCAAGAATAGCAAGTTTTCATCTCTGAGCTAACTCCAACTTATCTGTTTTGATCTATCTTTTTGAGAGTGATCTTCCAAGGTACATAGGGTGTCTAATACATCCATTGGCAAGCTAAAAGGGCCCACCATATACTTCTGGAGTTCATTTGGCTGGTGTAGATCAAGGATTTTGCAACACCTCTTCATCTTCAAGCACATACCTATCCATCTCTTCACAGTGGTATCAGAGCAAGGTTGGACAACATGGCAGATGGATTTCCTTCATCAATTGACAAATTAGACAGAGGTAACTACTCAGCTTGGTCATTAAGAATGGAAGCCTATCTCCAAGGTAGAAGTTTATATGGTTATGTGGTTGGAGATGAAGTTATGCCAAGTTTCAGGAACAAAAGTCAACCAACACAAGAAGAGCAAGAAAGATTGAGCACATGGTGCTCCAAGGATGCACTTGCAAGGTCTTATCTCCTCAACTCTATCTCAGATTTTTTTTTGCCTCACATTAGAAGTTGTAAGACATCTCAGGAAGTGTGGGATGCACTTGAAGCTTTCTTTTCTTCAAGTACCAAAGCTAGGAAGCATCAACTATGGCTGGAGTTCACAACTCTAAAGAAGGCTCCCAAACAAAATGTGACTGATTTTGTCACAAAGCTCAAGGACATAGCAGATCAGTTGGGAAGCATTGGAGAGGTAATAGATGAAGAGAAAATTGTAAGGCAGGTGATCAATGGCTTGAAGGCAGATGATAAGTGGGAAGCATTCACCACAGCTATGGATTTGTACATGGACATGCATGTACCTGATTTCAACACACTCATTGGACAACTACTTACTCAAGAGGCAAAGCTTATAAAAAATGGAGAAAGCTCTAAAGGTAATCAATCTTCAGCTTTATACACGGATAAAAGCAAGTCTAAAGATAACAAAGGAAAGGCAAAGAAAGTGGATGATGAAGCAGGTACATATCAAGCTAACTATGCAGGTAGAGGAAGACATGGCAGAGGTAGAGGAAGAGGAGGTAGACAAGGCAGGGGGAGATCCCAAGACTCCAACTCATGTTCTATTTGTGGATTAACTAATCATACAACTGAAAATTGCTTTAGGAATTCCAGGAATCAAAGAGGCAGAGGATACAATAGAGGAAGTTATGGCTACTCAAGAGGAAGGTTCAACAACTACCATGGCAACTACAACAACTACAATCATTCAAACTATCAAGGAGGCTACAAAGGAAGGAGAGACTACAATAACTACACAGAAGACTCAAACAAAGAGGATTCATTATTGATCATGAACATGGCTATGCCACAAGGTAAATCTGATGAGCATGTTTTCTACATAGACTCAGGTTGTTCAAATCATGTGGCAAGAAATGTGGCACTCCTATCAGATTTAGAAGATCCAAGGAATAAGCATGAGGTACAAACAAGAGATGATACAAAACATCCTGTGGAGAAAATAGGCAATGTCAAAGCACCTGATGGAAACATCAACCTACTCAGTAAGGTACTCTATGTCCCTACCATTACAAAGAATTTGATAAGTGTTGGGCAGATAGTAGAGAAAGAGTTGCAAGTCAGGTTCACAAAAGCAGGAGCATTTGTTGAAGATCCAAGTCAAGGATTCAGAAGAATTGCAAAAGGTGAAAAGACAGGTAGATTGTTCACATTTGAATTACAGGACACTAGAAACATTGCTCTCTTTAATTATGGTAGTCAGACACTCACAGAATTGGAAGTATGGCACAAAAGGTTAGCACATATTGGTGAAAGGTCATTAAAGCAAATTTGCAGGGACCAAAGTGTACTTGGACTCCCTAATTTGTCAAAACAACATATGATTTATAAGTGTAGTGCATGTCAATTTGGAAAGTCTCACAGGTTACCATTCATGAAGAAAGGTTATATGCATGGAGATCTCTTGGAGTTGGTTCATACAGATGTATGGGGACCTAGCAAGGAAGCTTCAATATCTGGATCAAGGTATTATGTTTCCTTTATTGATGATTGCAGCAGATGGACTATCCTATTCTTTATGAAACACAAAGATGAAGTTTTTTCATGTTTCAAAAGATATTTGGCTCTTGTGGAGAATCAAACAGGTAAATCACTAAAAAGGCTAAGGTCAGATGGAGGGGGAGAATACTTCTCCCATGATTTTGATTCTTTTCTTCAAGAAAGAGGAATCAAAAGAGAGGTAACTACAAGGTACACTCCTGAGCAAAATGGAGTGGCAGAAAGGAGGAATAGGACAATTGTTGAAGCTGCAAGGTCTATGTTAAATGAAAAGCATTTACCTAATTACTTATGGGCTGAGGCTGTATCTACAGCCACTTACTTGATTAACAGGTTGCCTTCAAAATCCCTTGATGGGATGACTCCATATGAGGCTTGGAATAGAAGAAGACCAAGCTTAGATCATTGTAAATTTTTTGGATGTATTGCTTTTGCTCATGTTCCTTCACAGGTTAGAGGCAAGATGGATCCAAAGGCAGAAAGGTGTGTATTTATTGGATATGACAACAATCAAAAGGGCTACAGGTTATACAACCCTACCAACAAAGGATTCTTGGTAAGCAGAGATGTAGTTTTTGATGAGAACAATTCATGGTATGAAGATTCATGCAGGAAGGTCAATTTACCATATAATCTTGAAGAAGATTTTCCAAAGCTTGGTAGAGAACAACCGAAGATTGAAGAACAAGACACCTCAGAGGATGATGAAGAATCTCAGATGGAAAAGATAAAAGTATGGAAGTCTAAAGGTAAAGCAAAATTGCAGGAACTTGGACATGAGGCAGAATCATCACATCATGGCCTAAGAAGATCTATGAGGGAAAAGAAAAAACCAGAAAGGTATGGGTTTGACACCTCATTAGTAACTAAACATTCTATCTACATAGCACAGGACATAAACCAAGAGGAGCCATCATCATTTGAAGAGGCCAAAGCAAAAACAGAATGGAAGCATGCAATGAAGGAAGAGATTGAAGCACTTGAGGAAAACAACACTTGGGATTTGGTGCCCAAGACTTCATCCATGAAGGTAATAGGCTCAAGATGGGTCTATAAACTCAAGAAGAATTCTGATGGTTCCATTAACAGGTATAAGGCAAGGCTTGTAGCAAAAGGCTTTGCACAAACTCAGGGAATTGATTATGAGGAGACCTTCTCTCCTGTGGCAAAGATGCCTACTATTAGGGTTTTGCTTAGTATTGCCTCTTCCAAGAATTGGAAGATACTTCAACTAGATGTAAAGAATGCATTCTTGAATGGTTGGATAACAGAAGAGGTATATATGGCACAACCACCTGGTTTTGAGAATCAAGTTTATCCTGATTATGTGTGTAAACTTAACAAAGCATTGTATGGTCTCACACAAGCTCCAAGAGCTTGGAATTTCAGGCTTGTTTCATTCTTGCAGGACAAAGGCTTTCAACCAAGCAAGGCAGATCCTTCACTCTTTATTAAATAGAGTAATTCTGAGGTCATCTACCTATGTGTATATGTAGATGATATTATATTGACAGGAAATGATGCAGATGGTATGAAGAAGATCAAAGATCAGATGAGAGAAGAGTTCAAGATAAGTGATTTGGGTTCACTTACCTACTTCCTAGGTTTGGAAGTTGTCTACAAAGATCATGGTTTGTTTCTCACTCAAAGAAAGTACATTAAGGACATGTTGGCAAAATTCAAGATGCAAGATTGTAAGATTGCAGGTACTCCAATGGAGGTCAATCACAAATTGAGCTCACATGAAGGTGAACTCATAGAGGACATCACATCATATCAAAGTCTAGTGGGTAGTCTCAACTATGCCACATTGACAAGAGTAGATATATGTTACAGTGTGAGTGTGCTAAGTCAATTTATGCACACACCAAGGAAACCACATATGGATGCTGCCAAAAGGATTCTCAAGTATCTCAAAGGAACCATAAATGAAGGACTTTATTATCCTTATGTATCTGATTTAGGTTTGAAGCTATTTTCTGATGCAGATTGGGCTGGCTCCAAGGAAGATAGAAGGAGCACTTCAGGTTATCTTACCTTTGCAGGTTCAAAGCTAATTTCATGGTCATCCAAGAAGCAACCCACAGTTGCTCTCTCTTCTACTGAAGCTGAATATAGAGGTCTTGCCATAGCTACTCAAGAAGCTATGTGGATGAAGACATTATTCAAAGATCTTGGATTGGAGTTTGGAACTCCAACTATTTTTTGTGACAATATGAGTTCTATTCACTTGGCTGCTAATCCTATTTTTCATGCAAGGACTAAACATATTGAAGTTCATTATCACTATGTACGAGAAAAGGTTCTAAGCAAAGAGATTCAAATATCATATGTGTCCACTCATCAACAATGTGCAGATATTCTAACCAAAGCATTGGATGGTACAAAGCTTTGCAAATTCAAGGCTATGATTGGTTTGCAGGTAATCTTGGAAGATTGAAGACCTCAAGCATACTTGGCTTGAGGGGAAGCTGTTGGAGCAAGTCTATGACAAGCCTAAGTATTGGCTTGAGTCTCACAAAGTCTTAGAAGAAGCTTTAAAAAGAAGACTATGTAAATTTCACTTGTGAACTACCTCTTGTAACTTTTGAAGAGTTTACTTAATGTAAAAGTAAGAGAATCTTAAGTGGTTGAGTCCACTTGATCAAGAATGGAAAGAGGAGCCACAAATTTGTGATTTGTGGTAGGTAGAGAATCAAATCAATCATTGATTGATTGGAGAGTGATTGAGGGAAGTTAGCCTCCCAAACTCAACTATAAATAGATGGCAGTTTTAGTCGTGGTTAGAGAGACCTATGTGAAGACCTCCAAGAGCTGGGCTTTATGCCATATCAAGGTGTGATTACAAGGCACACATATGTATCAGTAATTCATTGTATTGTACAAGCAATATACTTTCATTTTCATGATTATTTGAGTTCATCTTTCCATGTTCTTGTGAAGTGTACTAGTCACTGCCATTACTCTCAGTTTTCTCAGTCAGCTTGCAGAGATGTTTTCTCTGAGCTTGGTGCATCATTTTCAGTGATTTAACTTGGTAAAGTTAGCTCTATAAGTCTACTATATGCTCACAAATTTCCATGTCATTTGTATGTTGCAATCTTCAGTTATGTTCATTTGAAGTCAACAGCGTCTGTTCATCTTCACTTCTCTGTCAGGTACCCGACTTTTTTACTCATCTTGTCAGAGCCATTTCTCAGTGGTTACTTATCCAAATTCAGTGATTTAAAGCTTGTTGGATTCAAATTACTGTCTAGTATAACCATACAAATGTTCATAATCATTGAATTTCTAAATTTTGAGTTATGTTGATTTTTCTGCTCACTGGTCTATTTCTGTAGCAGCCCGTGAAAATTGGGATGATGTCATCACTTGTTAAAACTCATTCTCAGCTTGTGGTTCATTATTTTTGATGAGATTACTCTTGAAAGTTAGCTCTTTAAGTTGCCTAGACTTCCCCAAGAGGAATTGAGCTAATTGCTGCTGTGCTCAGAGAATTATGTAAAACACTAGACAGGTGTATGAACCAAGAATAGCAAGTTTTCATCTCTGAGCTAACTCCAACTTATCTGTTTTGATCTATCTTTTTGAGAGTGATCTTCCAAGGTACATAGGGTGTCTAATACATCCATTGGCAAGCTAAAAGGGCCCACCATATACTTCTGGAGTTCATTTGGCTGGTGTAGATCAAGGATTTTGCAACACCTCTTCATCTTCAAGCACATACCTATCCATCTCTTCACAGTGGTATCAGAGCAAGGTTGGACAACATGGCAGATGGATTTCCTTCATCAATTGACAAATTAGACAGAGGTAACTACTCAGCTTGGTCATTAAGAATGGAAGCCTATCTCCAAGGTAGAAGTTTATATGGTTATGTGGTTGGAGATGAAGTTATGCCAAGTTTCAGGAACAAAAGTCAACCAACACAAGAAGAGCAAGAAAGATTGAGCACATGGTGCTCCAAGGATGCACTTGCAAGGTCTTATCTCCTCAACTCTATCTCAGATTTTTTTTTGCCTCACATTAGAAGTTGTAAGACATCTCAGGAAGTGTGGGATGCACTTGAAGCTTTCTTTTCTTCAAGTACCAAAGCTAGGAAGCATCAACTATGGCTGGAGTTCACAACTCTAAAGAAGGCTCCCAAACAAAATGTGACTGATTTTGTCACAAAGCTCAAGGACATAGCAGATCAGTTGGGAAGCATTGGAGAGGTAATAGATGAAGAGAAAATTGTAAGGCAGGTGATCAATGGCTTGAAGGCAGATGATAAGTGGGAAGCATTCACCACAGCTATGGATTTGTACATGGACATGCATGTACCTGATTTCAACACACTCATTGGACAACTACTTACTCAAGAGGCAAAGCTTATAAAAAATGGAGAAAGCTCTAAAGGTAATCAATCTTCAGCTTTATACACGGATAAAAGCAAGTCTAAAGATAACAAAGGAAAGGCAAAGAAAGTGGATGATGAAGCAGGTACATATCAAGCTAACTATGCAGGTAGAGGAAGACATGGCAGAGGTAGAGGAAGAGGAGGTAGACAAGGCAGGGGGAGATCCCAAGACTCCAACTCATGTTCTATTTGTGGATTAACTAATCATACAACTGAAAATTGCTTTAGGAATTCCAGGAATCAAAGAGGCAGAGGATACAATAGAGGAAGTTATGGCTACTCAAGAGGAAGGTTCAACAACTACCATGGCAACTACAACAACTACAATCATTCAAACTATCAAGGAGGCTACAAAGGAAGGAGAGACTACAATAACTACACAGAAGACTCAAACAAAGAGGATTCATTATTGATCATGAACATGGCTATGCCACAAGGTAAATCTGATGAGCATGTTTTCTACATAGACTCAGGTTGTTCAAATCATGTGGCAAGAAATGTGGCACTCCTATCAGATTTAGAAGATCCAAGGAATAAGCATGAGGTACAAACAAGAGATGATACAAAACATCCTGTGGAGAAAATAGGCAATGTCAAAGCACCTGATGGAAACATCAACCTACTCAGTAAGGTACTCTATGTCCCTACCATTACAAAGAATTTGATAAGTGTTGGGCAGATAGTAGAGAAAGAGTTGCAAGTCAGGTTCACAAAAGCAGGAGCATTTGTTGAAGATCCAAGTCAAGGATTCAGAAGAATTGCAAAAGGTGAAAAGACAGGTAGATTGTTCACATTTGAATTACAGGACACTAGAAACATTGCTCTCTTTAATTATGGTAGTCAGACACTCACAGAATTGGAAGTATGGCACAAAAGGTTAGCACATATTGGTGAAAGGTCATTAAAGCAAATTTGCAGGGACCAAAGTGTACTTGGACTCCCTAATTTGTCAAAACAACATATGATTTATAAGTGTAGTGCATGTCAATTTGGAAAGTCTCACAGGTTACCATTCATGAAGAAAGGTTATATGCATGGAGATCTCTTGGAGTTGGTTCATACAGATGTATGGGGACCTAGCAAGGAAGCTTCAATATCTGGATCAAGGTATTATGTTTCCTTTATTGATGATTGCAGCAGATGGACTATCCTATTCTTTATGAAACACAAAGATGAAGTTTTTTCATGTTTCAAAAGATATTTGGCTCTTGTGGAGAATCAAACAGGTAAATCACTAAAAAGGCTAAGGTCAGATGGAGGGGGAGAATACTTCTCCCATGATTTTGATTCTTTTCTTCAAGAAAGAGGAATCAAAAGAGAGGTAACTACAAGGTACACTCCTGAGCAAAATGGAGTGGCAGAAAGGAGGAATAGGACAATTGTTGAAGCTGCAAGGTCTATGTTAAATGAAAAGCATTTACCTAATTACTTATGGGCTGAGGCTGTATCTACAGCCACTTACTTGATTAACAGGTTGCCTTCAAAATCCCTTGATGGGATGACTCCATATGAGGCTTGGAATAGAAGAAGACCAAGCTTAGATCATTGTAAATTTTTTGGATGTATTGCTTTTGCTCATGTTCCTTCACAGGTTAGAGGCAAGATGGATCCAAAGGCAGAAAGGTGTGTATTTATTGGATATGACAACAATCAAAAGGGCTACAGGTTATACAACCCTACCAACAAAGGATTCTTGGTAAGCAGAGATGTAGTTTTTGATGAGAACAATTCATGGTATGAAGATTCATGCAGGAAGGTCAATTTACCATATAATCTTGAAGAAGATTTTCCAAAGCTTGGTAGAGAACAACCGAAGATTGAAGAACAAGACACCTCAGAGGATGATGAAGAATCTCAGATGGAAAAGATAAAAGTATGGAAGTCTAAAGGTAAAGCAAAATTGCAGGAACTTGGACATGAGGCAGAATCATCACATCATGGCCTAAGAAGATCTATGAGGGAAAAGAAAAAACCAGAAAGGTATGGGTTTGACACCTCATTAGTAACTAAACATTCTATCTACATAGCACAGGACATAAACCAAGAGGAGCCATCATCATTTGAAGAGGCCAAAGCAAAAACAGAATGGAAGCATGCAATGAAGGAAGAGATTGAAGCACTTGAGGAAAACAACACTTGGGATTTGGTGCCCAAGACTTCATCCATGAAGGTAATAGGCTCAAGATGGGTCTATAAACTCAAGAAGAATTCTGATGGTTCCATTAACAGGTATAAGGCAAGGCTTGTAGCAAAAGGCTTTGCACAAACTCAGGGAATTGATTATGAGGAGACCTTCTCTCCTGTGGCAAAGATGCCTACTATTAGGGTTTTGCTTAGTATTGCCTCTTCCAAGAATTGGAAGATACTTCAACTAGATGTAAAGAATGCATTCTTGAATGGTTGGATAACAGAAGAGGTATATATGGCACAACCACCTGGTTTTGAGAATCAAGTTTATCCTGATTATGTGTGTAAACTTAACAAAGCATTGTATGGTCTCACACAAGCTCCAAGAGCTTGGAATTTCAGGCTTGTTTCATTCTTGCAGGACAAAGGCTTTCAACCAAGCAAGGCAGATCCTTCACTCTTTATTAAATAGAGTAATTCTGAGGTCATCTACCTATGTGTATATGTAGATGATATTATATTGACAGGAAATGATGCAGATGGTATGAAGAAGATCAAAGATCAGATGAGAGAAGAGTTCAAGATAAGTGATTTGGGTTCACTTACCTACTTCCTAGGTTTGGAAGTTGTCTACAAAGATCATGGTTTGTTTCTCACTCAAAGAAAGTACATTAAGGACATGTTGGCAAAATTCAAGATGCAAGATTGTAAGATTGCAGGTACTCCAATGGAGGTCAATCACAAATTGAGCTCACATGAAGGTGAACTCATAGAGGACATCACATCATATCAAAGTCTAGTGGGTAGTCTCAACTATGCCACATTGATAAGAGTAGATATATGTTACAGTGTGAGTGTGCTAAGTCAATTTATGCACACACCAAGGAAACCACATATGGATGCTGCCAAAAGGATTCTCAAGTATCTCAAAGGAACCATAAATGAAGGACTTTATTATCCTTATGTATCTGATTTAGGTTTGAAGCTATTTTCTGATGCAGATTGGGCTGGCTCCAAGGAAGATAGAAGGAGCACTTCAGGTTATCTTACCTTTGCAGGTTCAAAGCTAATTTCATGGTCATCCAAGAAGCAACCCACAGTTGCTCTCTCTTCTACTGAAGCTGAATATAGAGGTCTTGCCATAGCTACTCAAGAAGCTATGTGGATGAAGACATTATTCAAAGATCTTGGATTGGAGTTTGGAACTCCAACTATTTTTTGTGACAATATGAGTTCTATTCACTTGGCTGCTAATCCTATTTTTCATGCAAGGACTAAACATATTGAAGTTCATTATCACTATGTACGAGAAAAGGTTCTAAGCAAAGAGATTCAAATATCATATGTGTCCACTCATCAACAATGTGCAGATATTCTAACCAAAGCATTGGATGGTACAAAGCTTTGCAAATTCAAGGCTATGATTGGTTTGCAGGTAATCTTGGAAGATTGAAGACCTCAAGCATACTTGGCTTGAGGGGAAGCTGTTGGAGCAAGTCTATGACAAGCCTAAGTATTGGCTTGAGTCTCACAAAGTCTTAGAAGAAGCTTTAAAAAGAAGACTATGTAAAGTTCACTTGTGAACTACCTCTTGTAACTTTTGAAGAGTTTACTTAATGTAAAAGTAAGAGAATCTTAAGTGGTTGAGTCCACTTGATCAAGAATGGAAAGAGGAGCCACAAATTTGTGATTTGTGGTAGGTAGAGAATCAAATCAATCATTGATTGATTGGAGAGTGATTGAGGGAAGTTAGCCTCCCAAACTCAACTATAAATAGATGGCAGTTTTAGTCGTGGTTAGAGAGACCTATGTGAAGACCTCCAAGAGCTGGGCTTTATGCCATATCAAGGTGTGATTACAAGGCACACATATGTATCAGTAAGTCATTGTATTGTACAAGCAATATACTTTCATTTTCATGATTATTTGAGTTCATCTTTCCATGTTCTTGTGAAGTGTACTAGTCACTGCCATTACTCTCAGTTTTCTCAGTCAGCTTGCAGAGATGTTTTCTCTGAGCTTGGTGCATCATTTTCAGTGATTTAACTTGGTAAAGTTAGCTCTATAAGTCTATTATATGCTCACAAATTTCCATGTCATTTGGATGTTGCAATCTTCAGTTATGTTCATTTGAAGTCAACAGGGTCTGTTCATCTTCACTTCTCTGTCAGATACCCGACTTTTTTACTCATCTTGTCAGAGCCATTTCTCAGTGGTTACTTATCCAAATTCAGTGATTTAAAGCTTGTTGGATTCAAATTACTGTCTAGTATAACCATACAAATGTTCATAATCATTGAATTCTACATTTTGAGTTATGTTGATTTTTCTGCTCACTGGTCTATTTCTGTAGCAGCCCGTGAAAATTGGGATGATGTCATCACTTGTTAAAACTCATTCTCAGCTTGTGGTTCATTATTTTTGATGAGATTACTCTTGAAAGTTAGCTCTTTAAGTTGCCTAGACTGCCCCAAGAGGAATTGAGCTAATTGCTGTTGTGCTCAGAGAATTATGTAAAACACTAGACAGGTGTATGAACCAAGAATAGCAAGTTTTCATCTCTGAGCTAACTCCAACTTATCTGTTTTGATCTATCTTTTTGAGAGTGATCTTCCAAGGTACATAGGGTGTCTAATACATCCATTGGCAAGCTAAAAGGGCCCACCATATACTTCTGGAGTTCATTTGGCTGGTGTAGATCAAGGATTTTGCAACACCTCTTCATCTTCAAGCACATACCTATCCATCTCTTCACACTTTGTACGTTGCTGATTCTTTGGTACCAGTCACTTGTTCCTTTTAAGTTCCTTTGGATGTGTTTTCTTGTTTTTAGTTAAGCGTCATCAGGAGCACTTTCGTGGGTCGTACTTGATGTTCTGCGTCCGCTTAGTTTAAGTTCTTTTCCTTTAAGTTATCCCTTGACTACAATTTAGCCTACCCTTGCACTTGAGAAATTAAGGGCTCTTCAAACTTGAGTGTTCCTATCGTACCCCTAGTCAATCAGAACAACTACTCGCACTTAGCCTATGCTAAGAATAGACTGAGGGGGTTAAGTGATGTTCCAACCTCAAGTCGCTCCTCCTGGCGATGCTGGTCCACCCAGGAAGCACGTTCCCGAGCTTGTTCGCCTTGGCACTTACTTTGCTTTCTCCAAGAGCTCTCGATGATCCTGTAAGAATTCCAAGTTTAGCTTCAAGTTGATCCTTCAATTGACAGACAATTTATTTCAGACACTTTTTTAATGACCCTTGTTCCCCCTTTTGTATTGCTAAAAAGTTCCTCTAGAGCTCCCTTGGTGTTCCTACCCCTCAGTGTGTCAACTTCCAAATATCCTATCTGCCACGAGCTTTCCGACAAGCCCTAGAGCTCAAAAAATGGATTTCGTATGAAAAAGTTATGACCGTTCAGGGTTTAGGGGGTTAACCAGACAAACAGAACCTTTCAGGAGTTTTAATGCATTTTTCTAAGGCCTTTGCAAGTGTGTGAGTATTTGAGAGTGCACATATGCCCAAAATTTAGCCTAAATTTCCAAAAAATTTACCCCTTAATTTTTGCCGAAAATGTCTGTCTATCGCGATAGACGGTGTCTGTTGCGATAAACACAAACTATCGTGGGGGGCTGTCTGTCGCGATAGAGTGGTCTATCGCGATAGACGGTGAGTGGTCTGTCGCGATAGACGGTGTCTGTCGCGATAGACGGTGTCTGTCGCGATAGACGGTGTCTGTCGCGATAGACGGTGTCTGTCGCGATAGACGGTCTGTCGCGATAGACGGTGTCTGTCGCGGTAGAGTGGTCTGTCGCGATAGATGGTGTCTGTCGCGATAGACGGTGTCTGTCGCGATAGAGTGGTCTGTCACGATAGACGCGGTCTGTCGTCTGTCGTGATTTGGTCTGTCGCGATAGACGGTGTCTGTCGCGATAGACTGGATCTGTCGTGGAATTTTGGTCTGTCGCGATAGACGAGGTCTATCGCAGGTCTCTGTCTGTCACGATAGACGGTGTCTGTCGCGATAGACGGTGTCTGTCGTGATAGACGATGTCTGTCGCGATAGACGGTGTCTGTCGCGATAGACGGTGTCTGTCGCGATAGACTGAAAAAACGCAAATTTTTGAGAAACTTCTAGTGATTTGGAGTGCTCTAATGGTGTAGGTTACCGTGCCAAACACACATTCACAAAATATTAAGTTTTTCTGTCTGTCGCGACAGACAGAGGTCGTCGTCCCAGGACCTGTGCAGAGTCTGTTGTACCTGTGCACACTGCTAGAGAAGGTGGTACAGCTAGTTCCTGCAACAAAAGCTCAAAAACACACCAAAAACAGATAGCATGCAAGCTCTCTCTCGCTCTCTCTCACAATGAAATGAGGGAAATGAGGTGGGGAGTGTAATATGACCAAAAAACTGAAATTTTTTGTGGTGATGGAGATGGAGATGGGAGATGGTGGGGATGATGATGGTGATGATGGTGATGCGAAAGTAAGGAAAAAATGAAGAAAAATAAAGAGAAGGAAGGATATTACCTATAACTCCAATGTCTCAACTCGATGTCTTACCATCACACGCTCGTCCTCGAAGCTCTCTCCCCGGCAACGGCGCCAAATTTGGTGTCACTCTAGCACAATGGTGAGTACCAACGTGAGAAGATTCACCTCATAATTGTCAATCTGTGGAGACGTGAGGACTAGTATGAAGACTATGAGCAAGTGAAGGCACAAGTGTGTGAGTGAGAAGCACACAAGCATGCACACACATACACACACACGCGCACACAAGGCAAGAACAAGGAGAGGAACAATGGAGTTCTTTGCATTAGTCAAAAAGTCTCGTACATAAGCTCAATTCACAAACAATCTAACCTCAAAAATGAGCTCTCTAGCTCTTTTTATAGTTTTCTAACTAGCTTTGGTCTTGTCCAGACCTAGTGTCCGGCCTAGTTAAAAATTAGGTTCTAGAGCCTATTTGAGGGCTCAAACAGAGTCTAAAAATTATGAAAATTGATATGTAGCTAGTTCTAATACTCCTCAAGCTCGAGGACTCCTCGGCTTGCACAAAATGGAGTCTATTCTACCAAAAACGGAATTTACAATGTTTGTGTAGTGATTAAAATCACTTGAGTTGTAAATGGTCCATGGAAAAAATGATTGGGCCTTGTTGCCATATTGTGCATGACTCCTCCGTTGCGCTAGTATGCTCTTCATCTGACTTGTATGCCAACATGTACCTATGTCTCAAACTATTCTTCTGTGTAGTCAACTTTGACACCTGCAATTTCTAATGCATGGTTCTCCCAAATTAGACTCTGTTTATTCAAATGATTTTGGATGCAAGTAGCTTACCTTTCATCTTAAAGATTGAGTGCTTACTTACTCAAAACTTTAAAATGTGGAGTGAGATTTGATCAAAACTTTGATCACCGGGGTAAAACTTTGATCATTGGGATTGCACCTGTTCCCGTCTTCACTTCTTCACATTTACACATGTAAATGTTCCTGTCTTCAATTCTCTCAGTCTCAGTATAATTAGCCTCTCAAAACTTGTATAGACGTGAGTCAACTATAGAATTAGACTTGTACAAAAGCATTTCTCAAGAAGACAAAACAGAAGGAGCAATGAGCAAAAGATCGAGGCGTCATTTTCTTAATTCTCTTCTATTCAGAGAAAATGTACATCTCATGGATGGATTACATTCTTCTCATTCTCTGAGGCTTCTAATGACTTCTCATTCTCATCATTCATCATCTCTTTTTTATATTAAATCTATATTCAAGCATATATAGATATTTACATCCTGACTCACCATGGATACAAAGTTTTTATGGACTAATTACAAGAGTAATATACATGTATATACAAGTCTTCATCTTTTGATTATTCCCTCATCTTCAAGGCTCAAGTTTTAGTCTTTGCTTTACTTTTTGACTTCAAAACTTGTCCAAATTATCAATTGGTGATTATCTTGCACCAACATTTTAGCACATAGATAATGAGTTGAAGGCCCTTGCGAATCTTAATCTAGTGAATAATGAAAGCCTTAGTTTTGTTGGGACACTATATTGCTCCAAAATCTCTTTGAAAAGCTATAAATCATCTTTAACCACTATGCGAACATCAAGAATGTGTATCACGTAAAGGCATGAAGAAGCTAACTATTTCCAATATCTACATCTAATTTAGATGTGCCATTGTCGTAGAATTCATAATGAAGCATCATCTTCAGTGGCACAAGCTAAAAGGCCAAGCCCTTCCTCTTTGCCACCCCATCCTTGCGATAAAGAAAATAAATGATTGTTGACAACAGAATCTCCATGTCACCAAATGGATTGTGTTGACTGAGTTGGATTTTTCACTAATGTCGCAAAAGTTTCCAATGCAGCTATGACAATATTCAGATCCGTTGATACCAATAATGATAGTAAATGCTCATGTGACCTGAAAAGTTACTTATTTTCACAATTTTCAAAAATCATCCATGGCACCCTTAAAATCTCTAGAAGAGCCTCTTTAGGAAGCTCCTTATTGTACTCTTAAAAATCTCCATCCAACCGCAAATCTTCACTCGGCTTGATAAACTTGCCAAAAGAGATATAAAAGTGATGGAAAAGTTATGATCAATGATGAAAATCTCCATTTTCACATTCCCATGAGAACTGTGAGAGAGGTTCTTGAATATTCTCAAGCAGGACACTTGTGATAGTTGAGGTGAACTTTTTTATCTTTAGTGGCACATTAGAGGCTTGTTTGAGTTAGACGTCTGTAGAAGCACACGAACAACACAAGGAAGAAGATGAAGCTTGGAGCACAACACACAATACTGAATGTATTACCACTAGAATGTACAAAGATAAGTAACCCGTTAGGGCAATAGGCATATATACAAGAAAGAGGGAAAAACCTCCTAAAGAGGGAAAAAAGTGCTCTCGTGGACCGTGTGTTCACACACCACTACATAAATATATCAACAAATCCCCCTTGGGAGTGATGTGGTGAACAAGGAGCTGGCACTCATGTAAAAGGAAGTGCCAAGCTATGTGGAATCACTCCACAAAAGGAAGTAAGCCCAAAGCTTTGTGGAAAGCTGCAAACTTCTCCCTAGGTAGAGCCTTCATGAAAAGGTCTGCAATGTTCTCCTACATGGGCACATATGCCAAGATGATCTCTCCAACAGAGAACCTCTCCTTGATATAATGGTAATGCACCTCAATGTGCTTAGTGCGAGCATGGAACACAGGGTTCCTCACAACTGCCAATGCGCACTGACTGTCAGTGAAGATGGTGGTGGCAGAAGACTGACCGACACCCAAATTAGCCATAAGCCATATGAGCCACACACACTCAACATTTGCTGTGAAAGTTGCCCTATACTTAGCCTCACAACTGGAAGTGTCCACAATAGGCTGCTTCTTGCTCAACCAAGATATACATGAGCTACCAAGCATGAAGCAAAAGCGAGTAGTGGACACATGAGTGTCATAGCAACTAAATATCTGGCTGAGTAATGCATAAGTAGATAAAACATCCAACAGCCTTCTAATAGATAACAACATCCAATACATCTCCAACATCATGAACACTCAATCATAAACATATCTCCATAGGAGTGGCAATAGGTTTGCAGTCTTCAAGGCCAAAACACCGCAATAATGTGTCAATATATTTCGTTTGACTCAAAGATATTCTGTGATCAACTTGCAAAAATTGAATGCCCAAATAATGATGCAAATGCACCAAATTAGACATCTCAAATGAGGCATGCAAATTAGCCTTAAAATCAGCAATATGTTTCTCATGAGGACCAATGAGCAGCATGTCATCAACATACACAATAATGATCAGAAGCACATCATTAGCATGCTTAGCATACAAGGTGCTCTCAGTTGGACTATTCACAAAACCATGTGCAATCAGGTAGACATGTATCTTTTCATACCAAGCAGGTGGTGCTTGTTTCAAACCATATAATGCCTTTTTCAACCTGCACACTTGGTTTTCATGCCCTTTCTGCACAAAGCCACGAGGTTGAAAAACATACACTTCTTCATGCAAGTCACCATTCAGAAATGCAGTTTTGATGTCCAACTGATGTACATTCCAACCATGATGAGTTGCAAGTGCACAGATGCTACAAACAGTAGTCATTCGGAAAATAGGAGCAAAGGCCTCATCAAAATCAATGCCTCTTTCTTGTGCATAACCCTTTGCAACAAGCCTAGCCTTATATCTATCAATTGTTCCATCAGGCTTACGCTGCAGCTTGTATACCCACTTATTGCCAATGGCCTTCTTGCTAGGAGGCAAGTCACATAAAGACTAGGTACCATTCTTCATTATAACATCATATTCAGATTGCATAGTAGCCATCCAATTTTCTGAATTTTGTGCTTCATCAAATGAAACAGGCTCATTCTCATCATAGAGATTAGACCCAGCCATAGCATAGCAATCCGATGCAAAAGAGGCACTATGAGAGCCTAAATGAGTATGATATGACAAAGGTGCATCTAATTTGTTATCACGCAAAGTCTACACCATCCATTTTGGCATAGTTTTTACCTCCTTAATATCAGCTCTCTCATCAACAAGTGCATCATGCCAAGGAGATCACTTCATCCATGATTGCCCTATTCTTACACCTACGCAAACCCAATCAATGAATATTCAAGGTTTTTGTCAGGATTGCGAGAAAGAGCACCTATTATAGGATTGCCCTAAGAACCCTAGCAATGTTCCAAAGATCACTCCTATTAATGTCATTTGATTAGTAGTTGATTCCACTACATTTGATTAGTAGTTGATTCCACTACAAGTGTGACATCCACTATCCTAGTGCAAGTGTTCACGAGAGCTCAAACATTACAACTAAACCAAGGCTTAGGTCAAGAAAAGAGTTTCGAGGTTAGTGAGATTGAGACTCTAACAAAGAAAAGGACAAGAGCATGGAAAGATAGCCGAGAAAGAATGAAAAGGCAATGGTCCAAGAAGATGAGTGACCTCGAGGAAATCCTAAGAGAAACAAAGGCCAAGATAACTGAGATCACATCTCAAACACACTCTCACACACCACTTGCACCACCACCATCCAATCAACCACATATAACCCCACCACCACCACCTAGAGTAGGATCAGTCCTAGCTGATCTCACTCTCCAAGACCTAGACATGTCCCACTCTCCAAGACCTAGACATGATGCTTTAAGCATATCACGCCAAAATGAAAGAAGGGCCAAACATAATAGATCATGAAAAGTTTTAACCCAAAGCTAATTTAGAGATGGAATGAACTAAGTTTTGTGCTAAGATGGTAGAATTGGCTCAAAGCATGTTTGAAGCCGGTCACCTCTTCAATTTCTCTAGTTCAGCTAGGACTCAATTGCATTTTGATGGACTATAAGATTGGAGAGGTTAATTGCAAAATCTAGAAAGGAAGCCACCTCCCAGGGTAAGGACAAGGCAAGTGAGAGAATGAGTGTTCCTTAGAGGGAAGATTATGTTCCCAATTCCACTAAACCAAATACCTTTTTTTTCTATGAATCCGTATTCCCAAGAATTTCTAAGAGAAATTCAAGAAGAAAAACGGGCAAAACAAAGTGAAAATCCTCCTCCCATTGAACTTGTGGATGATTTGCATGATCAATTGTCACAAGATATTCCCTCTATTTATGGAGAGCAGGAGGATGCACTATCTAGTGAATGGTTAGACTTTGAGTCTAATTCCCTACAAGAACTGCCACATTTCACAGGTCCATGGGAAGCAAAGTCTACTTGTATAAGAGCACCCTCAGTCACGGTAAGAAACAAAGACTCAATCGTACTTAGGAATACGGAGGTAGTGAAGAACACTAAAGTGCAGTGCAATCTCACTTTAGAAGAACTAGTCAAAGTTAAACCAGAGTTGTGGAAACACATAGCCAACCAAGCGCCAGAAGTAGCAAAGTCTCATTCCCAGGTAGGATCTCATAGAACAGTGCTAGAAATACCCTTGGACAAGATAGGAGACATGAGCAAAGGAGAAGAAGGAAACACGTATCTTCCAATCGTTCATCAGGGTTACACAACCAAGGTGATTTTGGACTCAAGTGCAGGAGTGGCGATTGCTACCACCTCCTTATGGAAGCATTGGGGCAAACGCGCACTCAAGCCAACAAGAATGAAACTACAAATGGCCGATGGCCACATAGAAAGACCCTTAGGTCTGTTAGAAGGGTTTACCCCACTACTTCTGTTGTAGAGTTTAAGCATACTTTTGCTATATCTGACTTTAGCAAAAACCAGGCCTATGAGATGACTTTGGGAAGGCCATTCATGAGATAGTTGCAAGTAGTGCAGGATTGGGGAAATAATTCCTTGTATTTGCAACACCTAGGTGTTATGACTAAAGTCAATATCAAAGATTATTCTCATAGAGATGTGCCCCCCATACAGTAGAATCCCATCCATAGAGCCATAGATGACACGGAATCAGTGCACTTCATAGGATCAAGACCCTCATGGATGCATGAAGACACTCACTTGTGGAGGTGCAAAGTGGCAATAGAAGAAGAGAAAAGAGAAATTTCCAGAGAGGTAGGGGTGAAAGAAAATCATAGAACTATTTGAGACCCAACCTATGCACCGGTAGTCTTTTCGGATGAAGACTTTGAACCTCATGGTTGGGTGGAAATCTTAGCCACAATGGATGTAGCCATCAATGAAGAACAATGGACACCACACTACGATGAGGATGGCTATGACATTTTGGTCTTCACGATAGAGACAATCATATGTGATTCAGATATTGAAGAATGTGAGCCTAATATGGACAAGATCGATCAAGAAAGTGATTCAGATTTAGAGTCAATTATTATGAATCCTTTTTGTGCATCAAAAGAGGAATACCTATTTGAGGTAGAAGCTCTCCCTCAAGCACGAGAAGAGCTTATGAAAAGTGTACTAGCACAACCTACTGGCAAAGGTAATATGGGTCTTCCCATTGCTTATGCAAGTAAACAATTGAATACGGCTAAACAAAATTATACTACTACCAAAAGATAAGGATTAGGCAATATGCAATTAAGAAATTTAGACATTATTTGCTTGCAAATAAGTTTAATTTTTTTACACAACATTAAGCATTACTCTATCTAGTGAACAAGCCTTGCAATACACGTAGATTAGTAAGATGGTTTCTCTTACTAATGGAATATGACTTTGAAGTTGTGGTTAGAAAAGGTAGGACTCACCTTAAGGTGGATCACCTTTCCAAACTAACTTGAGGAGAGTCCCCTCAAGGAGTGTCCGATGATCTTCCTGATGCTTATCTGTTCAATATAGAGGTAGTGTCTGAATGGGCCAAAATGATAGTGCCTATTCTGACCTTAGGACCTAAACATCTTGTTCTCAAAACAAAAGATAAAGAAGTAGTGAGGTCACAAAAATATCAGGTACTAGCAGGCAACATGTATAAACACATTGATCAAGGCATACTGGCTTGTTGTGTAGATGAAGATGAGCATGCAAAGTGGTTGCAACTAGCACATGTAGGTGCACTGTAGCAACATCACTCTAAACACCGAACCCTCCAAACTCTACAAAGATTGGGAGTGTATTGGCCAACAATGGAAACTGATGTCCATAGGATGTGCAAGGAATGCCAAATCTATGCCATTAGACCACCAATGGAACATGCCACTCTGTATCAAGTGGCTTTAGGACCAGACTAGAGCGATCCTTTGGTAGACTCCTTGAGGACGAAAACATTCCCTCAAGAGATGACATTGGCTAGAGGAAATGGATTAGAACAAGAAGCACTAGATTATTCACTTATTGGAGGTAATTTATACAAGCGTGGAAGAGATGGATACCTAAGACTGTGTGTCCATGAGAGTGAATATCTGAAGATCTTGGAAACTACTCGCCAAGGTGTGGCAAGAGGGCATTTTGGACCAGATCATGTGATCAAGGCAATTCTATTTGCAGGTCTTTGGTGGCCAACCCTTCACATGGGTGCACATACCTATGTGAAGCGGTGTGATATTTGTCAACAGACTCAGTACCCAATACGTAAGGATGAGATGCCACTGAAACCCATGATGGGAGGCTGGGCATTCTCCAAGTGGGAAATAGACTTTGTAGGTCCTCTTAGTCCTACAACTAAGGGTTCACATGTTGAATACATTATTGTTGCCATAGATTATTTAACAAAGTGGGTAGAAGCAAAAGCCACAATGAAGAATGATGCTCAAACGACAGCTAAGTTCTTATTTGAGAATGTGTTCACCAAATATGTGTTAGTGATAGAGGTATGGACTTCTTGAACGAAGTCATTGAAAACCTTCTCCAAGAATTCTTGGTGGTACATAAGAAGTTTGCCCCATATCACCCACAAACTAACGGACAAGGCGAGAGCACAAACAAGAACTTGTGTAATGTATTGACAAAACTAGTGAATAATAAACACTCTGATTGGGACAAGCAGCTACATCACGTTGTCGGGGAGCAAAGGAAGGTCTAAGGAAGGGAGAGCGGTGTGGGGTTGGATTAGGCCCCATCGGGTGCGTCGCCCCCCTCATCTGGTGAGCAGCGTCTGCATGCTGGGTGTCTCGCCCCTAGTGTGGTGGTCGTCGTATGTCGTAGGCCACACCCTCGAAAGAGAAAGACAAGGAAAAGCTTGCGCACATGGAACGTAATCGTCATGAATGATAAATCAAAATATAGTGCGGAATGAAATAACAATGCTCGACGATACAATGAAAATACAAATGATGTCATCCAATAAATCTCAATAATACAATGAATTCCACTATAGTGTGGACGAATAATACAGTATGTCGTTATAATGCACATCGACCTAAAAAAGTATATTAAATAATAAAACCCAATTAAATGCATTCTAAAAACAATACTCATATTTGTCTTTGTCTTTGAGTTTATGTTAAATTACTTTTTCTTTTTATATTTCCAATCTATTTCTATTTTCCCCCTTTTTTTTTCTTTTTCTCTCTTCTTCACTCCTTTCTTCTTTCTTTCATTCTTTCTTTTATTCTTTTCTTTCTGTCTTTCTTTCTTTCGATCTTTCTTTCTTTCTTTCTTTTTCTTTTTATTTCTTTCTTTTCTCTCTATCGGCATACAACTGACTCTCTCTCTCTCCGCCCCCGATCCGATCTTCCACCGCCTTGCATCTTTGCGGTCCACTGCCTTAACTCCATTTCTCTTTCTCCCTCTGGTCTCCATCATCTGTGCACGCTTTACAAAAATTCTCCACCATAACCATCTTCTCTCTCTCTCTCTCTCTCTCTCTTTCGTGGTGTTTTGCTGTCGTCGACTATCTGTGTCATTCTCTCTCTCTCTCACTCACTCAGAGATTTGCTCATCTGCGCACATCAACTTCTTTGCATCTCTCTCTCTCTCTCTCTCTCTCTCTCTCTCCATCGCTTCCGTCTACGCGACTTTTCCTTCTCTGTCGTCTTTTCATGTGTGCATGCCTCTCTCTCTCTCTCTCTCTCTCTCTCTCTCTCTCTCTCTCCATCGCTTCTGTCTACGCGACTTTTCCTTCTCTGTCGTCTTTTCGTGTGTGCATGCCTCTCTCTCTCTCTCTCTGTGATCTTCTGCTCTCTCTAGTGTTTGCCGACCGGTCTCTCTCTCTCTCTCTCTCTTCTAGGGATCGTCTTCTTCGCATTAAGCCCTGCGTTTTGCCACCGTCCGCCACACGAGCTCTCTCTTTCTCTCTCTCTCTCTTTCTCTCTCTCCCGTGTTTGCAGCCATTATTTGTGTGTGCACGCTATCTGTGGGCTCTCTCTCTCTATTTGTGTGCTTTGTCACCTTCTCTCTTCGCACGAGTGTGTTCTACAACAGCTAGTAGATGCCGACTTCTCTGCTTGGGAATCAGAGAATCGCACGACCTCTCCGTTGTAGAGTCCCAATAGTTGTAATGTCCCGTTCTTTTGAACAAGCCCTTATGGTCAGAGAAGATGACGACAGACACATTGGTCTCGACCTGTCATACTGCCTGCAACCATGAACTCATTCAGATCAAAGGGATTTTTCTACGTTTCTTCTCTCTCTCTCTCGTGTTTGTCAGAGCATCACTATTAATTTTCTCTTTGCCCAACAAAAGAATTCTTTGCTCATCGATCAACAGCACTATTCTTCCCTCTAAATTGGATGTTCTTGAGCCATGTGATTATCTTCTCGAGGGTATCAAGCACATCAGAACCCCCTTCTATCTGCTCTCTATCTCGAATCGCTCACTATACCGCCTATTTTCATTTAATCCAATGCTATAGTGATTTCATTCTGAGCATTCTCCTTGACAACATGAAGTCTATGGTCCTCTTCGAGCGAAAACACCTATGTGCACACTTTGATCATTTCACTTATATTTGTCTAACTCTCATAACATAGTTCCTACCTTTTTTGATTACGATGTGCCTTACTCCATAGCCATCAAGATAAATTATAAATATATGCACTACTTATTTCGGTCTCCAACTTCTCTCTCTTGGCATGGTAGCCAGAGATGAAAAGCTTGAGAGTGAATGATCATAGAGGGAAATCAATGTACTCGCAAAGCATGAACAAGGAAACATAAACAAGAAATTGAATGAACAAGAAAAGGAAAGGAGCGTACCTGGAGAGAAAAATCCGTGAGGAAAGACAAATAGGAATTGGACGTCTATTTATAGGTTCCCCCCCTAAGACTTTTCTCTAGAATCTTCTAACCTCCTTTGTGAAACTTCCTATTTCTAGCTTCCCGCATGTTCATCTCCTATTTTGGAAAAATCCCATCTCTTATTTCTATTTTTGATTTTTCTTCTTTTTATTTTTCAATTTTTCTTTTTCTATTTTTGTATCTTTCTTATTCTCTTTTTATTTTTCTTGGACTAAGGTTTGATTTCACACTTGCAATCAAATTGAATGAAAATAAAGCTTTAGACTTTGGATAATTGCCAATTCTAAGATTCTAATCTAGGGTTTCCGTCAGGAAAAGTTAGGGTTTGCCTACATTTAAGGTCACACACATCAATTAAAAGGTTTATTCATACTTATGGGCTAGAATCCTAGGGTCCTTAAGGGTCAAGCCTAGGGTTTCCATGGGGTAAAACTCAGGTTTTCAAGTAGTTTCAAGGGGTTTCAAAGATCAAACCTATTTTGCATCTCATAACCAATTAACTCAATAGAAACATGCACAATTTATAACTCTCTCTCGATCAAAACATCACATCAAAACCAGAAAATCAACGAACTTAAAAAAATTTGATGTATACTTCCCTGAGGGATTTCATCTCGACATCCATCCCCACTAAACCTGCATATCGTCCCAATGGGCCAGCCTGCGAAATCCAACAGAAGCGTATTAGGGTCCTTTTGAAAACTCTTTTTGATTTTAATGTCTTTCTTCTTAAAAATTAAAGCGTGATCTCATGCATTCTATGCAAATTTTCAAAGATTAATACAAATTTCAAAAAATAAAGTAGATGCAAGCTTCACAAACATCTTAATATGTTTTCGCTTTCGCAATCAAACAAGTAATCATATGAATAAACCGTATGCTTCATAGGTCTTCTGTTTGTTCAGCTTATTCAGATCTAGCAACTCATCTTAATTACTAGCATATACTAAGCTTCTACTAACTCAGTTTGTAGAATATGCCCTGTTTTTTCGTTTTTTTTTTAAATGAAGGTTCGACCGAGGCATGTTTCCCCTATTTATCTCCTGCTGTCCAACTCTCCATCAGATCTTTTTCTTTCTTTTTTTTTTCACATCATCTCAGCTTAACATTTTTCTTTTTATTTTTATTTCGATGTTCGCTCATGGCTCTGACCATCTAGCTAGAGTGACTCCACCCGCCTATCGATCCATGGAGGTGGATGACAATAGATAGGTCAGGCCTACGATGAAACTAGCGTCAGCTTGTGGACTTGATCACCCGACCAAGGTGGTTCCACCCACCTACTAGCCTTGCAGTGCGCTAACAACATTCATTCACATATATAGTTGGCTTGAGCATGAAGGTTTTTAATGAATCATGATCCATATGGAGGTAAGATCTCATAAGAAATACATAGTAGGACCCAAAGAATCCCACTCACTAAGCATTCAAATCAATCAGCATATATACACACTCTGTCTAAACATGCCATCACATTCCCAAGCTTTCACTCCCAAAAGTCTTTAGTCTACTAACTGATTTTATTCATATAATTTCTAGTCATTCATGCTTCATGCAAACCCATAATAAATGCTTGCTATCTTGACCCTACTTGATTTTTCTAAACTTGTATAGATCTTTATCACACACAATAATGCAATGCATATGCTCTTTCAGGAAAGAAAACAGAATTTGAAATTAGAAATGTTTCACCTGATCATTTTGCTTCATTTTCATCATTGTTTGATCCAACTTTTCTTCAATTTTCCTGGTTTATTATTCTTCATCAACAAAGAATCCCACTCACTAAGCATTCAAATCAATCAGCATATATACACACTCAGTCTAAACATGCCATCACATTCCCAAGCTTTCACTCCCAAAAGTCTTTAGTCTACTAACTGATTTTATTCATATAATTTCTAGTCATTCATGCTTCATGCAAACCCATAATAAATGCTTGCTATCTTGACCCTAATTGATTTTTCTAAACTTGTATAGATCTTTATCACACACAATAATGCAATGCATATGCTCTTTCAAGAAAGAAAACAGAATTTGAAATTAGAAATGTTTCACCTGATCATTTTGCTTCATTTTCATCATTGTTTGATCCAACTTTTCTTCAATTTTCCTGGTTTATTATTCTTCATCAACATCAACATCAGTATCATTAGCATCCTCTAGTATCATCATCATCATAATCATCTTCATCATCATAATCATCATCATAATCATCATCATAATCATCATAATCAATCATCATCATTCATCATAATCAATAATCTTTATGAATAACCATCATGCATGATCATCATTCATCCTTAACTATCATCAACTATCATTATCAATCATCATAAACCATCATCATCATCCATCACTAATCATTAATCATCATCATTCATCAATCATCAATCATCATCATCATCAATCACCATTAATCAATATCCAATAAATCTTGATTATTCTCATATATTTTCGTTATGATTCTTCTTCAATCATCATTCAATATTTACAAATATATCGTGGAAAGTTAGATTTTTACTTCTCCTCTTCTTTTTCAAAGACATAGAAGGCTTTGTAGTTGCCTTTAATCCTCCCTCCATTTGCTTAATAATATCATTAATCAACTGTTTATCTACTTCATTAACTCATTTGTCAGATTCTATATCTCCTTGAGTTTCCTCTTTACTCTTTTCTTGTTCAATTTCTTTGTCAAATTTTATTTGGGATTGTAATTTCGTAACTTTCTCTTGGTCAAATAGATTTTCATTAGTCATAAGTTTCAGATCAAATGAAACATATACATCTTGTCTTTCTTTGATTTTTGTCGAATTTCTCTATCAGACTCTCTTGATCAATTTCCATTTGTTCTTTTAATATTTGCTCAATATTTTGTTTTTCAACCTTTGTGTATCTACTTTTGGTTTCTTCAATAGGTTTCTCTTGACTCTCAATAGATAGCATACTTGCTTGTTCATCAGATCTATTATCTTCATGAGTTTTTGGTTTCCATATCTTTTGAAATGACTTTGATCTAGTTTTGGTCTCTTTAAAATATTCCTTCATCCCACCTCTTCCTACATTCAAAGCTAAAGGTATTTGCTCTTGATATTTACCAATTTTACCTTCACGTTCACTTACTAGTCTATGTATACATGCACTTTCATACGCTATGCAATCCTAGAACATATGTCCATATTGATCGCACCAAAAACATTGTATAGGCCTCTTCTCAGCCCAACTTAATTTTCAAGGTATCACTCTAGGCATGGATCTTCTAAGATCAATTGATTGTTTATATGTAGATATGCTTTGAACTTTTACCTAATGTTCATGGTCACATTTCAATGTTTGTAGATTCTTAACTTGCTTAGTCAATAGGTCAACCATATGTTTCAATTCAAGAGTCTTAGAATCCATTTCATTTTTTACATCTTTAATACTTATGCCCATTAGCCGAATAGTGTCAGATATTGCATTTATTGTTTGCATTAAGGTCATCACGATACCAAATTTTGATTTTGCAGAGATAGGCTCACTAACCATTAAGCTTCTAGTGTGGATTATAGAGCAGCTTTATGAAGCTAATAAAAGGTACTTTAGGAAGTTAGTGGTGAATGGATGTTGAGAAATAATGCGCATCATTTATAGAAGCTTATCATATGATGTACCCATCAAGCGTGCATTGATCTAGACACAACTACAACTGTTTAAAGGATGCAAAGCTTCCACATATCAATCCAAGTGAATGAGGGGCACTATTCCATGTGTCCAAACACTAGAAGTTCTTATGACCTCAGAGGTCTCACCATGAGGGGATGCCATAGTGCCTCCCTTTATGATTTGAATTCCAAGATCTGGATCTAAAGGCACATCATGAGCTGCCCCATCTGCTCCTCTTGTCCCACCAGAATTTGAATTTGCTACCATGAGAGACATTGATGGGATGAACACCTTCAATTTTGAATCTTTTTTACAAAACACACAACTATCGGATGTAGAATTCTTTTTGGATACAGAAGGACCTGCACATCCTCCCAAAGAAGGGGTAAATCAATAGAAGTTCGCCATGTACACTAGGAGGATGATCAATAGAAGACCCGATCTCAACAATTAGAATGACCAGTGGGGAGGAAGAGGAAGAAGAAGAGGGAGAAGAAGAGGGAGAAGAAGAGGGAGGAGAAGAAGAAACTATTGAAGCCCCAACCTACATTGTAGAACTCCGAAGATTATACCAAATCATGGAAAGGGTGTGGTCACAACAATTGCTCTTTGAACAGAGCAGTAGAATGCTAATGGCCCTACTCCTGGAAGAGGCTCATGTCGACTCTGAATTCAGTGAAACTCTACTATTGCTCGTCAAAACTTATGGTGTGGTGGAAGCCATAAGAGCCACACTATAGAGGCCTCTTGCCTAATATGATCCATATAGATTCCAAACACGACCAAGATCACGAAAAAACATTTAGATTCCCATCACAATTATCAAGGCAAGCACTACGACAACCGAACAGATAGAGACAACCTCTCAAGCAACTAGAACTCCTGGCCATGAATCCATGGTCATCCATGAAGAATCAACAAAGCCACCACCTCCAACAACCCCACCATCACCTCCTCAAATAGAAGCTCTAAATATCATCCCGACTACTAACCCCACAGACTAAACCTTCATCTTCTGTAGTCCCACTCCCAGTTCAACCTTGTTTTCCTCTTTTGACAACCCTTTATATCATACCACCACCACTACAACCGAATCCCTCATGGAGCCTGCTTTAGGACATCCAGCCTCCATGACCTTAGTCAAAGGCCACCTAGACATTAGATCCACATTTCTAGGTTTCCCTATTTCATAAGCTTCATCATGGCATTCCCACCTCTAAGCTCATACATCCCCACCTCTGTCCCACCAGTCCTTCAACCCATCCATGCCTTTCTTTCTTGATTGTTTTAAGCCACCACCCAAACCTCCTTGTCGGTCCCCTTCCCAACACCCACTTCACATTTATTCCCCACAATCACACAGACTCCACCTACCATTCCGATGTATATGGTAGACACCACTCTCACCTTGACGTCTTATAGCATGAACATTTTTCCACCCACAACATCCCTCCTCCCACGATTCCACCATCCCCCATTCCCCCACCACCACCTTCACCTGCACACACATCTCTTTTCGACATAGCATCCACACTTCCCAATCCCTATCCCCTCCCCCTTGCATCCTCTAATGTACAAATTGCATTGTCATCTATAGATAGTGCATTTGACACTATGCTTCAGTGCATGTCACAACTAAGAATGGAGCACCATCAACTACACTCACATAACGAGTTGTTACAAGAGTGCTCCACTGAATTACAACATCAAATAGCTACACTGGAGGAAGACAATGATCGTATTCAAATGTAGTTTCATACGTTAGAGGAGGCCCATAGCACCTTGGAATCAAAGTCGCAGAACGAAGATGCAGAAGCCATGCAGCTAGTTGAAGGTCATCAACGAATGCAGATGGAATGTAATTCTAAACTCCAACAAAACATGGCACTACTACAAAGCCACCTCACAGTGGCCCAAGAGGGAAATCGTCGTTTGCAACTCCAAAATCAAGAAAATCTAGCAGCATCCATAGAGAATACACTAGGGCCACTCATCAGTCCCTCAAAATTTCAAGCTATGCCCTAGGAGGACATTGAAATCATACTAGAAGACTATACTAACATGCTCAAAGCCCAGGAAAAATTATCAAAAGAATTGGATCGATTGCAATAGCAATGAAAGTCAGATACTACAGTTGTTCTCCCAACCACCGTATCAACCTCTTCAACCATTATTGACTCAAGAGCACTACAGGAGCTCAGACAACAAGGCAAAGAATTAAAAATGCAACTCCTACAATACAAAAGGCCACTATTCCCACCAGAGGCCCCTACAGAAGAAGAAACCATCTCAATTTCAGTAGAACAAACATTTGAAGATGACTACGACCCTCAACCCATTCAAGGTGGATGGATGACAAAAGAGGGCCAGGATACATTTGAAGCGCCATGACCCCCATGGTTAAAACAAGTGGGAGAAATCGGGCATACTCATGAAGATCACACAGTGGTGCAAAATCAAGCAATGCAAATCATAGAAGAAACAATGCTGCAATCTAGCTATTTCCAAAACTTGGCACCCAAGCACCTCATAACATCATCAAAACTTTAGTACGGGCCTTACTTTGTCATTCTTGCAGATTATAATGTATAAATACAGAGAGTCATGGGGAAGATCCCCACCTCCGCAACCTAGTTTCAACCTGAGGAACTACCACCAGAGGCACAAAAAGGCAAAATCTATCAACCAATGTGGTGGCAAAAGCTCTTAGAAACTTACCCAGAAATGTTGTGTATGTGGAACCATGCACTTCTACATCTTATCTATAATCCATGTTATGGTCGAGTTCCATGATGCAAATCATGGAAAACATTTAATACTAAAGTACAAAATAATGCCCAATGTAATGAATGAATATATTATCCATACATTGCACCACCACAGGGATCTCCATTGCTTACATGATGGCCACCATCTACCACTAGATCCCTTGCCGAAAGCCAATGTCAGATGTCGCGAAGTGAATGATCCTCAAAACTTTGGATATGATGTAGATCGTGCTCAAAACATTTCGAAATACATAAGCACCATAAGTAGCTCTACCGGGCTTTATCAATGAAAAATATGACTTAGTGTGCAACATGAGCACTATCCAAGCATTAGAGTTGCCTATGCTTGGCACACACATATAAAATACCTCCCTGCATGTTACAAATAGACCTTCGAAGATATGTTCACAACAAGATTCTGGGAATATCACTCGAAGGTGTTTGCACCAAATCCAAGGCACCTGCTTCACTTATTTGCATGTGACTAGGCGATGTATTCTGAATATTACATGACCCCCCACCCAAATATCCCTAGTGCCATCAATTGGGATGCCTTGCAAGCTTATTTGGCAAGAGGATTAAGGCTTTGCAAACACAAGTTGGTCACTGATGTCGTCTAATATTATATTGACCACCCTACAGAACAGAGGTATGTCACGGGTGACAGACGCTAGAGAGGGGGAGTGTTGGCCTACAAGCAATGAGGAGACAATGCAATCAAGTACAATCCGACATATAAGAGGCCCAATCATTTTTTTTTCATAATTTATTTTGAATCAAAGTGATTTTCATCACTACACAAACATTGTAAATATTGTTTTTCATAGATTAGACTCCATTTTGTTCAAGCGGAGGAGTCCTTGAGCTTGAGGAGTATTAGAAACACTTGCGTATCAATTTTCATAATTTTTAGACTCTATTTGAGCCTTCAAATAAGCCCTAGAACCTAATTTTTAACTAGGCCAAACACTAGTCTGGACAAGGCCAAAAGCTAATAGAGCTCATTTTTGAGGTTTGCTAGTTGGAGAGTGAACTTGATCTAGCTTTCTTTCAGATTTCTAAGGGAGGATTCCATTGTTCCACCCTTTTTTCTTACCTTGTGTGCACGTGTGTGTGCATGTGTGTGCATGCTCATGTGCTTCTCACTCACGCACTTGTGCCTTCACTTGCTTATAGTCCTCATACTAGTCCTCATGTCTCCACGGATTGAAATTTATGAGGTGGATCTCCTCACATTGGTACTTGCCATTGTGCTAGAGTGACACTCGTGCACAACACAAAGAAAATAATTTTTTCGGGGACTTCCTCCACATTCTTCGTGAATGTATTCCATCAATGACTTGAAAGAACATGGCGTTCATCCACAATATAGACCCTGAATTGTGAGGAGGTGGTTCTATTGACTTGATGGATGAATTTCTTCATACCGTTAGAACCTTAAAGCTCACCTATAGCAAACACCCTAACAATGGACATGTTTCCATACCTAAATGCCAAGCATTCTGAATAAGAACCACGCGGCTTTAGTTCTTCTACTAACATGCAATTGAATGCTACTACAAAAAATCTTACACAACTGCTCTTCCCTCTTCCTTGAGGACCATGAAATATATACACAGATGCAATTTTCCCTTTCAAGAGGGCATTAGAGAGGGCCTGGGTAATCAGAGCTTGGCCAACAATTTCTTGAAATGATTTTGGTGAATATTTTTCACTGAGACATTGGTGAGATTTCTCGTTGCTCAGCATAAGCACCTTTTTCTTTGTGCTTTGAAAATGCAAATTTTGATCCCGAATAATTGTGACCATTGTGTTCCATAATGCCTGCTTCACTTGGACTAGCAGTGTTTGATTGAACACCATGTTTGTTGGTGCAGTTACTCCAAGCCTAAATGTGTGATCATATGTACATTCATGTATTAGAACATGAATGACCTCTTGTAAAAGATTGAGTCTTTAATTCTTGTAAAAGTGCATAGAAGGAATCACTTCAGTCACGAATACTTAGGGAGAATCTTTTCACGAGTTATTGGTGAGGTAGATGGAGAATGAGATCCTAAAATTTAGAGATACTTTTAAAAGTCGCGTAAGTACAGCCCGATTTGAAGAGATTTGAGAGGGATCTTATGTTGATATTGAGCTCACACCATAGCTCTATCATTGACCTCACATTGTGCAATCATTCATTGCCAATATCAATATAATCTATGTGCGTTAATACATATACTTTTCTCATATCTCATATCTTCTACTCTCTCATGTACCACTCATAATAGTGAGCTTCTCTGACTTGATTCTCAGTGTATACTTGATCATTTGATGTGATTTAAGTTTTTATAGATTCATTATAATCTCTTTTTTCTTGCTATCAAGTCTCATTATCATTGCCTTATCCAATCTTGAGTTATGGGCTAAATAGTGCTCATTGGTCTATATATTGTAAGTCCCCAAAAATATCGGGATTCACATCTAACTTGATAAGCATAATTCTCTGAACATGGTCCATCATTTCAAGTGAAATTACTTGAAAACATTAGCTATCCTAGTTAGTTAGATATGCCCAAAAGCATTTTATTCAATTGTTAACAAAGAAGGAGTACTATTCATTTCCTTGAGGAGGTGTAGTGACCAAAATAGCAAGTTGTGGTTGATTATTGAAACTCCTACTCATATGTTTTGATCCAGTGATTTGAGGATCATACTCCAAATTATTTGGGTGATTATTTGTGCTTCTTGGAAAGCTCAAGAGCTCTACTTTGCACTCAACTCAATTTTGGTTGATGTGAAGCAAGAGCTTGCAACACCATCGCAACTCTGGAAGGTGTCTTCCATCTCCTTCAACAGCGGTATCAAAGCAACATCAAGGTAAAATGGGAGATGGATTTCCATCATTCATTGACAAATTGGACAAGGGAAATTATCCAGCATGGTCCCTAAGGATGAAGGCTTACCTCCAAGGAAGAAACTTGTATGGATACATATATGGAGATGAAGAAATGCCAACCCTTAGAAGCAAACATCAACCTACAAGAGAAGAGCAAGAGAGACTAGCTACATGGTGTGCAAGGGATGCTCTAGCTAGGTCTTATATACTCAATTCAATATCTGATTTCTTATTACATCGTATTAGGAATTGCAAGACCTCCCAAGAGACTTGGGAAGTACTTTCTTCATACTTCTCATCAAATACACGGGCTAGGAAGAACCAGCTTTGGATGGAGTTCACAACCTTGAAGAAGCAACTGTTTGGGCTGTATTGTGTAACGTAATATTACAAATATCCCAAAATGATAGGTTTGAGAACAGGGATTTATGAATATAAAGTACTCGTAAACATGCATTTCTGTTCCACACCACTTAGATAGACAATTGTTATAAACATAAAGCGTTCACCCGCATAGTATAAACAGAATCATAATATTTTCAACAAGTAAACTCTTTGATTTTAGAGAACGTGTTATTGCATTGAAGTAATCTTCTTACAATGGAGTCCTTTAGATAGTATAGACTTCACCACTTTCAATCTCTGTGTATCTGCTCTTCTTCATACTCGTCCCTTTCGAAATCTGCCCGTAAGATACAACACTGTACTTCTTTGTAAGCGCTACACACCATTTTTGAACTCTAGAATACAAAATTACCAAAATTAACAATTCCAAAAACTCTTAGTATCTCCGTAAATTCCATTCCTATTACATTGAAATGATATATTTGTTACAAAGAAAGTGTTCGTCCACACTGGCTGCTAACACTAGCATGCATAGTGGATCAGAACCCATTGATTACAAAGTAAAAATATTACAAGTCATCATCATGGTTTTGCATCTCCGGGAACATAATCCTCTCTATGTCATACCGCAACTCATTAAACATTTCTCTAATATTTTCCTTTGCTAATAGTATCTCTGCTTCAAAAAATTCTTTCGGATCTAAAAGCTACTAGTTAGAACTTCTATAGCTAACTATGGGGGCTTCTAATTCAGGGATATGCTGCGGAAATCCCTCTAATAACTTGTCAAAAACTACAGTAACATCCGATAGTTGGGCTATAT
Organism: Ceratopteris richardii; assembly: GCA_020310875.1. Taxonomy (NCBI): domain Eukaryota; kingdom Viridiplantae; phylum Streptophyta; class Polypodiopsida; order Polypodiales; family Pteridaceae; genus Ceratopteris; species Ceratopteris richardii. The sequence continues at coordinate 133,833,403 of CM035426.1, read as the reverse complement.
ACTCTGCAGTTTTCTTCGTCATCTCCTCTAACTTTGTCTTACAAGTTAAAATCCAAAACTGTTGCCTCTTTTCTGAGTCGCTCCACCTCCGCTTCCTTGTCCGGCAAAACTGTATTTGCATTCTCATAGTGTTTCTTCCATTGACTGACTTGCTTTTCCAGCTCTAGGATCCCTGCAACCTATGTTGTCATCGTATCCAAACGTTCCGGCATAGTCTGAAGCTTTTCTTCTAAGGCCATAAACTCTGAGTTCTGGATTGCCAATCTCTCTTCCACTTCTGCAGTTGAAATACTTTGTCGATTCGTCTCATCGCTCTACTCCTTGACCTTCTCCTTTAGTCTTTGCACCTTTTGCTCTACCTTTTGTAACTTAGCAGTTACCTCCTTATTAGTTTTCTTCAGTTTATGCTGGGACTTCTGTGCCTGCCCTACTTCGACTTGTAATCTGGCAAGGATTTTTGACTTTTCTTCAACAGTGACCTTCAAAGTCTCGTTTTCTGCAATAGCATCATTTAGATCATCCATCATCTCTTCATGAACTACACTCTCTCTAGCAGCATTCTCTACTCTAGTAGCTTCTGCTTCAATCCGTAATCGATTAATCTCTTCTAGCATTTGATCTCTTTCCATAAACCATCTATCTTTCTCCAAAATCATTGAATTATACTTGTTTTGAAACTCTTTTAGCATCACCACACTCCACAATAAGCCTCTAGCTAAGTCGCCTAGTAACTCTAGTCTGACTGTTTCATTATTGTACATCCAAGGATAAATAATATCAATGCACCTAATTGCTGGCAACTTTACTTTTCCTTCATCAATTCCCCATTTATCTGTAAGTCCGCAAGAACTAAATGTGTGTAATATCAGAATTTTTGCGATGAGCCTCTCGAACGATCTCCTTGTTCTTGTTGTTGTTTCCGACATCTTTCCTCCTCAGCATCCCTTTTTTCCCTTTCTTCCTCTTCTCTTCTCCGGGCTTCTTCTTCCTCCTATTGCCTTGTCTTTCTTCTTCCTCCTAGTTTTGTGCTACCTCTTCCTCTCTTGCTTTTTTTTTGCTTCTTCCTTTGCTTTTTTGTCTGCTTCTTCCTTTGCTTTTCTCTCTGCTTCTACCTTTGCTTTTCTCTATACTTCCCTCCGTTGATTCTCCTCCACTTGTTGTCTCCTGGACTCCTTCTCTTCATCTATCTTTGTTTCTACCTGATCATGAGAAGTGTTACCCACTGGCTTTCGTTTTGCTGCCCTCTTCTTAAGTATCTGTAGAAAGATCTTTAGCGAGCATACTGTGTATCCTTGAGGTAAGTATGCCGGAGTCATAAATAGCAAGGTGAAAACTACTCCCACATTGGAGTCTAATATTGCATTCACTGCTCATCTGGACCATCGAAAAAGCCTCCACACTTCTTTTTTTCAATTTTTGAAAAATGATATCTACCCAATTCACCTGTGCCTTCGCAGGTTCTTTCACCAATGCATAAAGCTATTGGGATATCCCACAATGTTTTGCTTGCAGCTTGATAACCATCCTCGTCAATAGTAAGCCTAACTTCAAAGGGTTGTCATCAGAGATCTGTGCAAATTGATATTCTCCTAAACACGGCTTACCAAGCAATCCACATAACTCGGCTGCTTCAATTGATTCAGTGTTGACCGTAATCCCATCATTTGCAACGCTAAACCTTTTTGTGGTGAACGTAGGTGTCAATTGAAAAATCTCATGCCCAATTCTAATATTGATTTCCTTTGAGTTGATATCATTACCATCTATCTGTCGAGCGATCTCCATTGCTATGCCCTTCACCTACGAGTGAGGTCATATGCTTCTCCAATCTAGCATGGTGCACTATAAAAGACCTCTACATTTGAACCAATCTTTTTGCTCCTCCGATAACTTCTCTGGGATATACAACCGGCGGCAATCTAAGAAAGAAACTGCCATTGTTGCACTACTGATTCTCTGCTTCGCTGCTATAGCATTCGAATATGCTGCTTGTTGTATTCTCTCTATATGAAAACTCGCCAAATAAGCCGAATTCGACAAAGTACACAACCTTTTATGCCTTGCTTGCCTTTGTAGAGAGCTGCAAGTCTGAGCCATGATTAATGATTATGGAATCGTAACATGCAAATCTGCACTTATTTTTGGCTCACAAAATAAGAATGCTTATCAGATTTGAAACTTTGTGGCCACCGTCACTCGTTGATTGCATGTACTATTGCATGTGAAGTAGTTACACTACACATGATTACTGAAATTCCATGATCCGATATATTTAACTGGGATATATATATACCAATCCAGCATAATTTCAATTTATCCATCTTTCTCTTCATTTTTGAGTGAAAATACAACACCAAATCTCCAGGCCAAAAAATTTAGTTCGGAGTATCTGGTCATGCCAATTCTACTTCCTATGTTGGACTTCCTGCAACAATAAAAAGTTATGATAGCACTGTTCATCTAGTTTCCACAACTGATCCACCACAATCCGGAGACTGGGTACTACAAACTCAAATGGGAGGATGGCCTCCTGTCCATAGCGCTACTTAAAAGGTGTGCTGCCCACAAAGACTTTGTATGAGGTCATGTATGCTGTTGGAAGCAGCCAGAGGCATAGAATACGCGGAAGCATGTAACGATAGAGCAGGGAGCCTGCCGAATCTTTTTTCAAAGAATCATGTTTCAAAAATACTTTTCAAAAACCTCCAACAGTGATTTTTATCACTATTGTAACATATGTAACATAGAAAAACCCTTTTCTTAATTTCTAGCTCCATTTTGTGCAAGCCGAGGAGTCCTCGAGCTTGAGGAGCTTAGGTAGAACAAGCGTATCAATTTTTGTTATTTTTAGACACTGTTTACCCTTCCAAATAGCATCTAGGACCTAATTTTTAACTATGCCGGTCACTAGATGTGAAACCGGTCAAAACTAGTCTAGAAACTATAAAAAGAGCTAGAGAGCTCATTTTTGAGGTTAGCTTGTGTGAGTAGAGAAGAGCTTAGAGCTATTTTGAGCTTGTAAGAGTGTTCTTGAGTAATAGAGTTAATTTCTCACCTTCCATTGTGTCTTGCTTGTCTCTTCGTAGTGTGTGTGTATGTGTGTGTGCATTTCTATGCTTCTCACCTTCACTCTCACTTCATCTCACATTCACGATCTTCATATCACTCCTATCTCTTCCGCAGATTGACATTAAGGAGGTGGAGCTTCTTAACGTGGTTCTCACCATTGTGCTAGAGCAACACCAAATTTGGCGCCGTTGCCGGGGATCGAGTCTAGGACGAATGTGTGATGGTAAGAGTATAGCAAGAAGTTGCGTTGGAAGGTAAAAAATTTCAGTTTTTGTTGTTGTTTTTACTTAGTTTTTGTTGTTTTTCACCTCCCCCACACTCCATCTTCATCACCGCATCATCATCTTCATCTCCAAAAAAATCAAAAAATTCACCATATCCACCCATTCTCCTCATTTCCCCTCATTTGTGCATGCGAGAGAGTGAGAGAGAGCTTTTGTGCTTGCATGTACTTTTGTTTTCTTGAGTTTTCTTGCAGGTACAGTGCTCCAGAGCATCAGGAAAGCTTGGAAAAGGTAAAAACTTCACTTTCTGTCAGAGATTTCCGTCTGTGTCGGACCATCGCGATGGTCTGCCAAGTGCGGAATTTTTGGTAAGCAACCACACCACGGGATAGGCAACACATGCGCATACACGAATCCATAGCTGCATTTGCAAAATTCTCATTTTGGTGGACCATTGCGATTGGCTCAGACCATCGCAATTGTGTCACACCATCGCGATAGGCTCACACCATCGCGACGGCTCGGCCGGACCATCGCAACGGTCTCAAACCATCGCGACGGTTCATTTGGACCATCGTGACGGTTCGCGGACCATCGCGACGGTCCGCGGACCATCGCGACTGTTCGGTTGACCCCACACCATCGCGATTGGCTCACGCCATCGCGCCGACGGTGCCACGTGGCAAGCTAGACCATCGCGACGGTTCGCACTTCACGCCATCGCGACGATACCCTCAGACCATCCCGACACTTCAAAATTTGGACCATCGCGATTGGCTCAAGCCATCGCGCCCTGACCATCGCGATTGGCTCACGCCATCGCATCTGTGACCATCACGACGGTTCACTTTGGACCATCGTGATTGTTCACGTTGACCGTTGACTGACGCCATCACGATTGTCCGCCTGATCGAGCCATCACGATTGCTCACATTTGGACTATCGCGACCGTGCACTTCAGACCATCGCGATTGCTCACCTTCACGCCATCGCGACGGTCCCAGACCATCGCGATTGTTGCAGACCATCGCGATTGTGCACCCCCATCGCAAATTTTAGGGTTTCATTTTTTGGCCAATTTTGAGGCTATTTTTGGGAAATTTTTGGGTGATTATACTCATAGGAGAATCCTTAGCTCATATTTGAAGAAAAACCTAATTGTCAGTTTTTACCCCTGAGGGCCTGAACGGTCATAACTTTTTCATCCGAAGTCCGTTTTTTGAGCTTAATAGCTCGTTAGAAGGCTCTCTACGAGTACTACGTGACCTCAAGTGTTTTTTTTTCTTAAAGGATACGTCTATTTTTAGACAAGCTATTTTGAGGTTGACATAGTTGGAACTAGGAAAGAAAGGGGACCTTGGGAAGAAATTTTTTGCCAAAGGTTAAGGGACTTAAAAGGTTTATATACTCAAGTGCTTGATCATCCATTTGTGAATTGGTCTAATATTGGATTTTTCCAGGTCTAACAAGGGCAATCAAAGGCAACCAAAGCAAGGCAGTAAGGGCATAAAGCTTGGGAAGCGCTGCTTCTTGGGCATCAGAGCAACCAGAAAAGCTGACTCGAGGTTGGAAGATTACTCAACCCCCTCAGTCAATTCTTAGCTTAGGATAAACGTTAGCATTGTTGAGTAAAGACGATAGGAACGCCTCAAGGTCAAGAGAATTAAATTTATCAAGTTCAAGACTAAGGTAAAGGTGTGTGACACGAAAACCTAAAGGAAGGAACATAAGTCTGACGGAACGAGAACTCAAAGTACCACAGAAAGTCGAATTCCTGACGCATACATTAAGACAAGAATCTAAAGAAATTTAAAAAGAATCAAGAAAGTAATAACAAAGAATCATTGACGATCTGAGCGTGTACTGAGTGTGCAAGGAAGAAAATTAATGAACCTTAGATCGGGCAAACATATAGGCAAGTCAGACCGACAAAGCCTTAGATCATCAGAGGCAAGTGAAAGAACTACTGCACGATCGTGGGCTCAACAATTGAACACTAGTTATCCCTACGAGAGCTTAGATACTAGTGATTCAGAAATGGCATTTAGCACAAAAAGACCAGAAGGAGGGTCGAATGTAGCCTATTTAGAAAAACCAGAAGGACCCTATAGAACACAACTAGAGTTTCTCCGAACCAACCGATTAGGTGCTTGCATCTATGAGGATGGTTTGCGAAGGCAAGTGGTGCAAATGCACAACCCCGATCAACCCATTGGATTGGAACGTCCAGTGGTGAAATTTGAGAGAGACGCGCACATAGACAAAGAAGGAACAATGTACATCTTAAGTACGCAGCCAAACAATACCAACGAGTTTGGCGTGATTCAGCCAGAGACGGAAACTAAATCTCAAGGAAAAGAACCATTAGAAGAGCCTAGAACACCTAGAGGGAAATCTGTACTGACACGAGTACTAGTTCTAGAATGGATCCCTCAGGATAACAAAAGCATAGAGTTGTTTGTAAATAAAGAAACTGATGAAGCCTTTTGGAGATACAAGACAGAACTACTTAGTGAGGTAGGTATCATCACGATATACGAGTTCAAGGACCCGGATACACTTGGAAAGGTTGTATACCTGGATGAGACTTCAGAAAGAGTCTTTGTGGTGCTTGACCATGCTAAAAACACATACACATGGAGAGGTGAATTGGTATTCCCTCCATCTAGAACGAACATGAATACAAGTCAACAAGGGGCAGGAACATCCTCAGCACATGGCATGCAAAGAGAAAAGAATAAAGAAAGACCCGAAGTAAGCTTCACTCATCCCATAGGGAGAGAGAGAACAACCACGGACACTAAGAGAGTGGATAGACAAAGAGATCATGGAATATCAGGTGGTAGAGATGATATTCCTCTACCTAGACCACGTGAACACTCAAGAATATTGAGACCCACTCAGTTAGGGAAATCCATGAAAAATTACTTTGATGGGACAGGAGATCCCTATGACCATGTTGCAGAATTCAAGCAAGTACTAAGAGCCGAACAAGTTGAAGACATGTTCACGCAATACAATGCATTTGGACTAACGTTAAAGAATACCGCTTTAACTTGGTTCCAACCATTGCAACAAAGGCAATTTAGAGACATCCATCACTTTTTAGAGTCATTCATCACTGAATTCTCTAAAAGTGGGATTAGACATGACACGTCTTCGTTGATTCATAGCTTCAAACAAACCCCTAAGGAAACAGTTAGACTGGCAGGACGTAGGTTTAGACAATATGTTGAACGATGTCCAATGCAAGAGCTACCCTCACAAGCTAAACAAGTGTCATTGTTTCTAGATGGCTTGTTGAGCTCTAAACTACGCTCCTATGTGTACCTAAAAGAACCCACAACGCTAGAGCAATGTGTAAGAATTTGTATAGACATTGAGGACAACTTAGGAGATGAGTTGGAACTCTCAAAAGTCTACAAGGACTCAGACTGTTCATCTCTAGCATCCACAAAATTGTCTAGCTCAATAGAAGACCTAGGAAAAAAAGTGGCCCAGAAACTAGGAGTTTCTAGTAAACCTAGGGTACTAACAAACAAGCATTGTTACACTTGTGGTGGAAATCATGTGGCAAATGTGTGTCCCAATGCACCACAAACACAAGTCAACCCTAGTGGCCAATACTGTACAATTGAGAGAAGATACACGAATCATACGGCTCAAGACTACCCATACAACAAACACACCGTGAGACAGAACTACCCGCAAGCATACGCACAGCCAGGTAGGTATCAAGGCCAATACAATGCTCAGCCTTATTACTATAGGCCTCCTCAGAACTACCCATACCAGGCTCAACAGAGACCTCAATCTGTCTTAGCTCAACAGCCACCCCCACCAGCGAATGTCATCTCAGTCAAATACGCTGCTGTAGAAGAGAACCTAAGTAGGGCCTTAGTGCCTTCTTCACCTTTGATCACAGAGAGTGACCCGAACTCAAACAGTTTTGACTCTACGCATGTAGATAGTCCACCCACATATTACACAGAGTCACCAGAATACGTGGAGACATATCATTACGATAGTCCACCAGTGGAACCTAGTTGGGAGCCAGATTATGCTAATGTGATGTACACAAACCCAAATCCACGGCCCCAAGTAAGACAACAAAGACCACAGGGCCCTAGAGGACCATGCTTTAGGTGCCAAGGAGATCATTTCATAAAGGATTGTCCACATCCTCCAATAGCAGGACAGTCACAGTACTATAACATCCAAGGCTTTTGTGCCGATTGTGGCAAAGAGCACATAATCAAAGATTGTCCTAAGAACCCTGCTAATGCTTCAAGTGTGACACCAATCAACGTGATAGGTATTGTAAACAATGCAGATGGATCCAACCCTACCTACGTGCCTATCCAAGCTATCACAAGAGCCCAGGCGCTCTTACAGAACCAACAGCTTAATCAGGAAAAAATAGCTGGCACCAGTGAAGTTGCAGAATCTAGCAGTAAAAAGACAAAATCTTTGAAAGATTCTAGAGAAAGAATTAAGAGAAAATGGAGTAAAAAGATAACTGAGTTAGAAGGAAGTCTCAAGGAATCAAGAGCCAAAATCCTAGAATTGACTTCTCAGGAATTAAATCAAGAGAACCCAGCTCAGAAATCAGGATCAGTTTTAGTGGAACCCATACCAGAAAATCTAGACATTATGTTTCGTGCATATCAGGCTAGATTAAAAGCAGGACCTCAGGAAGCTGAAATGAGTAAAAACTACCCTCGAGCTGATCTAGAAATTGAGAGAACTAAATTGTGCATGAAGATGGTAGAATTAGCACAAGCTTTGTTCGAAGCCTCTAGATATCTTAATTGGAATAACATGGCAAAACCTGAACTACACTTTCAAGGACTAATGGAGAGGCTAGAACACTTGATAGAAAGCAAAGAGAAAAAGGATCAGCACAGGAAACCTAGTGTCCCAGCGACACAGGAAAGGAATGCACCATCCCCGTCTCAAGTACCCAATACAGAGAGTCAAGACAATTTGTCTTCCATACATAAATATTCACATGAATTTTTGAGAGAAATCCAAGAAGAAAAATGGAGAAAAGCACAAGGAACTCATCCTCCTATTCAAGAAATAGATGACTTGCAGGAACAATTTCCCCAAGACATTCCCTCTATATACGATGGTGTAGAGGAAGAACAACTGAGCGAACACACAGGTTTTGAATCTAATTCTTTACAAGAATTACCTCAGTTCACAGGACCTTGGGAATCACAGTCTATTAGTATGAGAGCACCCACGATAATAGTGAGGAACGAAGAATCAGTAATCCCTAGAAACACGAAAGTGATCAAGAATACCAAAGTACAGTGTAATCTCACTCTAGAGGAGTTGTTAAAGGTAAAACCAGAATTGTGGAAACATGTAGCAAATCAATTCCCCGAGCTTACTACTACTCCCTCACAAATAGGATCACAAAATAAGGTACCAGAGATACCCGTAGAAAAGATTGGAGATGTAAGCGAAGGAGAGGAAGGTAACACTTATCTTCCGATAACCCATCAGGGCTACACCACGAAAGCCATCTTAGATTCAGGAGCCGGAGTAGCCATAGCTACCACCGCTTTATGGAAACGTTGGGGTAAGCCAGCACTCAGACCTACCAAGATGAAGCTACAAATGGCTGACGGACACATAGAAAAACCATTAGGCTTACTAGAAGGAATATCTCTCACCACTTGTGGTGTAGAATTTGAGCATACTTTCGCCATTTGTGACTTTGCAAAAAATCATGCTTATGAGATGATATTGGGACGACCATTCATGCGTCAGTTGCAAATTGTACAAGATTGGGGAACTAATTCTTTGTACTTGCAACATTTAGGAGTGACTACCAAAGTCAATCTTAAAGACTATTCACATCGAGATGTACCCCCAATACAATGGAATACCATCCATAAAACACAGGTAGAAACAGAATCCGTGCACTCATTAGAATCAGACCCCTCATGGTTGCACGAGGACACTCATTTATGGATGTGTAAGGTAGCAAAACAAGAGGAAGAATGATTGGAAGCCAAGACCATAGGTGCAGAACAACATCCAAGGACCCTTCAAGACCCAGCTTACGCACCTGTAGTGTTTCCAGACGAAGAATTCGAACCCCATGGTTGGGCAGAAATCCTAGCAACCATGGATGTAGCCATCAATGAAGAACAATGGACACCCCACTGTGACGAGGATGGCTATGACATTTCAGTTTTCACGATAGAGCCAATCATGTGCGATGCAATTTTAGAAGAGTGTGAACCTAACACTGATGCATTTGAAGATGCGAGTGATTTCGATTTAGAATCAATTATCATGGACTCACCCTTTGCATCAGAGGAAGAATATTTTTTCGAAGTAGAAACTCACCCTCAGAAACAGGAAGAAGTTATGAATGATGTGAGAATAGCCACTCAAGTGACTAACAAGAGTGAAGGCAAGAAAAGAAAGAAGAAAGAAACCATGTCAGAAAAAGAAGAATCTTTGTTTGAGGTTCTCGAGAACTTCAAGAAATATGAAATCGAAGATAGAAGAATTATGGTACGAATGCCCAATAGAAAGGCGACCGACGGACAAGTATATGATAACCGAGAGAAAACCAAGAAAATAATAGTTGCCATAGAATGAGAAGAAGAGAAATGTACATACATAGGGCATGATTTGACGAAGGAAGAAGAAGAAGAATTAGTGGCCCTATTGCGCGAATATAGAGATGTGTTCGCTTGGAGTTACAAAGATCTGAAAGGAGTAGATCCAGACATATGCTCTCATAGAATCACTATGACTCCAGATGCAAAACCGACAAAACAGAAACCGTACACGTATAATGATAACTACGCTGCAAAGATTAAAGAGGAGATAGATCGTTTAATAGAAGATTCATTTACGAAATTGAACATACTGAATGGGTATCTCCCATTGTGGTAGTGCCCAAGAAGAATGGAAAATTGCGTGTGTGTATTAACCTTAAAAAAGTTAATGCCACCACGATTAGAGACAGTTATCCTCTTCCTATCACGGAACACTTATTGGAAAGAGTTGCGGGCAAGGAAGTTTACAGCTTCCTTGATGGTTTTTCAGGCTATAATCAAGTAGCCAGTGCTCCAGAGGACCAACACAAGATGGCTTTTGCCACTGAATGGGGCATATTTGCATTTCGTGTGATGCCATTTGGCTTAACAAATGCACCCGCCACTTTCCAGCGACTCATGTGTCATGTTTTTAAGGAATTCTTATGCAAGAGTTTGGAAGTTTATGTCGATGACATATGTGCTTATTCTAATATCAGGCAGACACATATCCCAGAGTTAAGACAAATATTTGACAAATGTCGAGAATATCAGGTTTGTTTGAACCTAGAAAAATGCGTTTTCATGGTTAGACAAGGCAGAATTCTAGGACACATTGTGTCAAAAAATGGAATCTCTACGGATGAGGAAAAAGTGAAGGTGATTGCAGATCTACCTATGCCGACGAACATCAAAGAGGTACAAGCATTTATGGGTCATTGCGGCTATTATAGGAGATTCATACACATGTATGCAATCATAGTCAAGCCTTTGTACTCTCTTTTAACCAATTTCGAATGGACAAATGAATGTGAAAATTCATTCAATGAACTTAAACGACGCTTGTGCTCAGCACCTATATTGACAACCCCAGATTGGAGTAAGCCATTCCATGTACATGTGGATGCATCCAATTATGCCATAGGATGTGTGTTAGCACAACCCACGAATGAAGGTAACATAGATCTCCCCATAGCTTACGTGAGCAGACAATTGAACGCAGCAGAAAGAAATTACACCACGACGGAACGAGAAGGATTAGGGATGATCTACGCGGTAAAGAAGTTCAGACACTACTTGTTGGCCAACAAATTCAAGTTCTTTACAGATCATCAAGCCCTATTGTACCTAGTCAACAAACCATGTAACACTGGACGACTAATACGTTGGTTTCTATTACTCATGGAGTATGATTTTGAAGTAGTAGTCAGGAAAGGAAAGACACATCTTAGAGCTGACCACCTTTCGAGATTAACCTCAGGAGAAGCTCCTCAAGGAGTAGCGGATGAATTACCAGATGCATATTTGTTTAATCTTGAGATAGCACCAGAATGGGCTAAGCCTATAGTCCCTATTCTGACATACGGACCCAAGAATCCTAGGATAAGAATCAAGGAAGGAGAGATTACCAAATCTCAGAGATATCAAATCATAGCAAGGAGTATATATAAACAAGATAATCAAAAGATTCTTGCTTGTTGTGTAGATGAATCAGAACATGCGAATTGGTTGCAATTAGTGCACATAGGTGCATTGATGCAACATCACTCAAAACATCGAACATTATAGACTCTGCATAGACTAGGAGTATATTGGCCTTCGATGGAAGCCGATGTCTACAAGTTGTGTAAAGAATGCAATGTTTGTTGTGAAAGACCACCAGTAGAACATGCTACATTATATCACGTGTCTCTCACACCAGACAGGACTGAACCTTTAGTGACATACTTGAGGACAAAGACATTCCCTCAAGGAATGACCTTAGCTCGACAACGCAGTCTGGAGCAGGAAGCTCAAGACTATTCACTTATTGGCGATAATCTATACAAAAGAGGACGAGATGGATATCTAAGACAATGTGTTCATGAAAGCGATTATCTAAGCATACTAGAGACTGCACACCAAGGTGTTGCAGGAGGTTATTTTGGACCCGATAGGATAATCAAAGCCATCCTCTTTGCAGGATTATGGTGGCCCACTCTTCACATGGATGCTCATACCTATGTAAAGAGATGTGATGTGTGCCAAAGAACTCAATTTCCTACTCGCAGAGATGAAATGCCATTGAAACCCATGATGGGCAGACGTGCATTTTCAAAGTGGGGTATAGACTTTGTAGGACCCATTAACCCCCCTGCAAAAGGTACGCATGCTGAATACATCATTGTTGCGACGGATTATCTTACCAAATGGGTAGAGGCAAAAGCCACAAAAAAGAATGATGCACACACGACTGCAAAATTCTTATTTGAAATTGTCTTTACAAGATATGGATTGCCTATAGAGTTAGTGAGCGATCGCGGAACTCACTTTCTAAACCAAGTCATTGAATATTTGTTACAGGATTTTATGGTGATTCACAAGAAATCTGCACCATATCATCCTCAGGCCAATGGTCAAGCTGAAAGCACTAATAAGATCCTTTGTAACGTACTGACGAAACTCGTAAACAACAAACGTTCGGATTGGGACAAACAGTTACACCATGCTGTTTGGGCATATCGAGTGGCCTACAAGACCGTACTCAATGCAACTCCCTTTCAGATGGTTTTTGGTCAGAATGTTGTGCTTCCTTTGGACTTCTTGATACCGACCCTTAAGGTTGCACAAGAACATCAGTGGACTGGCCATGAATTATCAGCAAGAATAATGGACTTGGAACGATTAGGAGAAACCAGGCTAAAGGAAGCAGCATGAATATATGCAGCGAAGAAGCGACAGAAAGCATATTTTGATGCACACGTGAAAGATAAAGGCCTAAAAGAAGGAGATTTAGTTCTAGTATATACGCTAAAGCAACACGCACGTAAGTTAGAAAAGCGAGGTTATGGACCTATGATCATTAACAGACTCTCGACAAGTGGAGCAGTACAGTTAGCCACCTTACAAGGAGACATAATGCCTAATTATATTAGTGGCTGTAGAGTCAAGTTATATCAGGAACCTCTTACTGAGGATATGCTTAGACGACTCACGTTGGCAAAGAAGCGTAAGGAGGAAGAAAATAGAATACGAGCGAAAGCTCAGGCAGAAGCAATAGAACGCATTAAACGCATGAAGTTAAGAAGACAAGGACTAGGGAGAGAACATTATAATCATCTGGAAACAACACCCAGATACCCCATGGTCATGTGTCAAGTAAAGTGAACCACTCATCCTAGTATAGTGGACAGGAGACCATTCATTATAGTCAGGCTAGAGCACGGCAACCCTTGCCAAGAGCTCAGGGCTTTAATTGACTCAGGTGCTACGACTAGTGCGATTAGATGGTCCCACTATAAGGACTCAGGAATAGAAATGCGGCCAATTGAGGCATATCTCATAGGGCTAGGAGGCATGGAAACCCCTTGCATGGGCGAGGTGGACCTTCCTATCCTCATTAAGGATGTGACCATGACAGCAAAGCTACTAGTGTGCCATGATGACGACCTGATAGAGCCCTTAATCCTTGGCCAAGATTGGCTATGCGATCACTCAGTGGACCTAAATCTTAGACAAGGCTCCTTACAGATTGGAACCTTAGATCAGAAGCGAATGATACCGCTTGACTTCCCTAACGGCATTCCGACTGAGGTTTGTAACCCTAGACCCTATGAAATGCATGCGACGGAAGACCGAAAGATCTTTGGTCAGATCAGTCACGTTACGTCTACACCAACCCACTCGGGCTTGGCTATAGATAGTTGTCAATCAGAAGGACGTCAAGAGATCTTCCTTGGGGCTTCCTGCAAACTAGAAGGGGCAGCTACCCAACCGCTAGGGCAGATGGACACAATCAGCGGTCAGGTGGGTTGCATCAGCGGCCAAGTGAGCACAATACCCTGCGGTGCTCATCCTTCCAAACTTGCTGCGGACTGGCCTAGATTAAAGATAAATAACGAATCACTTCCTAATGGGCAGGTCACGCAAGTGTTGGATCTCCCTTCTTTTCCAAAGCAGAGCGTCCAATGGACCTCTCAAACCCAACCACGAAGGAGTCAACCACAACAAAGGAACCCAGACCGACGACACCACCAGACAAGGCAAAGAAAGAAGCAGTCTCAGCAACACAAAGCAAGTGGCACAAGACAAATATGGGTACCAAAAGAACAGAAAGCATCGATAGATTTCAACAACTTAGACATTGATAAGAAGAAGTCAAAGCAGAAGCAGAATCAGTATCCAAGATCCCCTCGACCTTCTTCTACAAGTTCGAACCTTCGACAAATTTGGATCGCCAAGAAGTACCTAACGAATAGACCCACACCCACGCAAATTTGGGTACCCAAACAATGTATTATAGCCCAACCCTCAAGCCATGTAATATATACCCCTCAGAAACAGTGTCCAGAAGACTTCCCCTAACCCATTGTCTGACACCACTACCACCTCAACTAATCTTCATCCTTGTAATAAATCACTTACATTTGAACCTTGTATAACTTCACACACCATAACCCCACATCACTCATAATAAAAGCTCATCAAGAAATGTATGCATAATCTGAACCATGTAGGTGTCTAGAGACCTGCATTAGCTCTGCAAAGAATCATTGCATCAATCACTTCACGACACTTGGCTACACGGGTTACATATCGGTTATGGAAAGGGATTGCGGTCTCACTTAATGGGATCATAATTAATTTCCATGCTAATGTGTTAATCTTTTGTAGCAGATCTTTTCCATTAGCTCGTCAGTCATCATGCAAACCGAAGAAGGACCATCAGAAGCTGGCCCAAGCACACCAATGGCCAATATTGGAGAATTACTCGCGGAATCTCATCTGACGATGCAACCACCAAAGTTTCAAGGTTTTCCAGGACCCATGCCAATAGACGATCCTCCTAGAGGATATACTGAGAAGATTCATCGTAATTCTCACTGGTTTCAAGGCCTAGCAGGACCATTAGCAGACGCTCATTTCATATTTGAGGCCAATTTGGCATTTGATTTTCGCACATGGGCCAAATACCAGTTCTTTTCAAGAGAATTTGAAGGACTACAGAATACACAAGATTTAATGCACGTTTGGGCACGAGCGGGGTTTACAGAATATTTTAGTGACCCTCTGCCTAAACCCGATTTTTACAGATGCTTTTACTTAGTAACCACCTTGACAGCCTCAGAGAACAAGGATCTACCCGGAACATTCATGTTACCATCGTTGGTAAATGACCCTCCATTCAGAAGGTTTTATTTGTCTAAAGATTTAATTCGTGCAACTCTCAAAATACATGGAACACACACTCTGATGGAGCGAGAACGGCTAGTTCCAGAGCCGATGAAACGTGGTGATGTAACTAAGTGGGAGGATATTTCAGCTATAACCCCTGAGCTCTCCAAGCCATTGCGAATATGCATGCAGCATTTTGCTTTCCCAGCTCAGGATCGTTTTACCATGCCCCACAAAAGAATCTGGTTTGGATTATACTTAGCATGCACTGGCCCTCAAACAGTAGACCTTGCAAGCTGGATAATTGATCAGTTGTACTTAGCGCAACATAGATAGGAAAGAAAGAAGGTCATCAATGGATGCTGCGCGCTTACAAGAATTATATATATGTGCTTGGCATATGATTTGCCGATTGAGCGTGCCATGACCAGCGAAGAGTTGAAAGCATTCAAAGGGAATACTAAGGACAAATCGTATCAAGCTCGGACGATGAAAGAACAGCAACATATGACGATGAAGGCGACGATGAAGCCAGCCAGGGCACTCACGAATCCCAAGAGCATGGACAGACAGATGAACAAGGACCGCACACTGACACCCAGGGCGACACGAGCACACATGAAGAAGAGACCTTCAAAGCAGCAGCTTATACACTGGCTATTAAGAAGCTGTATAGAACTATGGAAAAAGTTTGGGCTCGCAAAAAGCTGACTGAGGAAGAAAGTCAAGCGATAATAGAACAAGAACTTGTCACAGGCGGATTCGAAGACACATACATCAAAGGATTTAGAGAGTTGGTCAAATTAGTAGGCTCCAAGGAAGCACTCAGATACTTGCAAAGAAAGCCACTCCCACAATTCGACCCCCGCAGAGTACGACTACTTTCAAAGCCCGACGAATACATTCGTGTCCAAACAGGAGCACAATCTTCAGAACAGGCCAGGGAGGCACGTCTCGTCCCTGAAAGTTTGTTGGCAGCAGAAACCATCCTTGTAGACTCCCCACCCCATACGACTAATGTAAATATCACAACTGTAATCAGAGTACCTATCACCCCAACTACTCCTCCTTCACCGCCCGTCTCTCCCCTTCATCCACTATCTCCTAGACTAGCCACATCTTTTGACAGCGTAGTAGCAGAAGCTTTTATTGCCTCCATTCCTATAACCCTGTCCACAACCACTCAACTGGGTTTCCCCCCTCAGCCACCCACCTTTCCATCTACTACCTTTCCCCCTCCATCTTTCCCATCTTTCCCCGCTCCTCCACCACCGCCCATCCATCCATCCTCCCCTCTTCACCCTCCTTCCCCCCGACCAACATCTTCATTCGTCGGTGACGTCGCAAAAATCATCTTTACGGCCACTCACCCCACCATTCCCGCACCCACTAGAACTAGTCTACTCCCTCACACATCCACCTTCCTATCCAACCCATTCCTCCATCCTTCTTTTCCATCTTTCCCCACACCTCCAAGACCCCTTTTCCCATTCCCACCACCATTAACCTTCTCCCCAGTCTCACCTCCCCGACCCACTGTAACCCCTCTTTCCCCTTTCCACCCAGCTGCACCAGCCAGTCCCCCTGTAAATTACTCCTCAACCTTTGTAAATCTAGTATTTACACCATCACAAGCACCCACAATCACACCCTTATTCACAGTCACCGCACTGGACACGTCCAATGACATGGACATCTCACCGCCCACTGCACCACCACTCACTTCACTCACGGCACAAACATATTTAGGCACATCACAATTTTCCACAATCACCACCACATCCACTTTCCCACCCCCATTCCCCATTCCCTTTGCATCTACACCCACAGTATCTTCATGTAGCACCCCATTAATACTATCACCCACTGTAGATAATGCATTTCGACAGATGTTCATGTGTATGATGCAAGTAAGAGATGAGTTCACATCTCTTGGCGATAATTATCAGCAGCTGCAGAGGACAACCAATGACTTACAGTCGCAGCTTAATTTATTGTCTATTGAGAATGCCTCACTGAACACCCGATATCAGGAATTACGCGAGGCATATCACAAATTGGAAGTAGAAAGCGAAGAAAAAGCTAAAGAAGCCACTGTCGACCTAGATAACTTATTAAGAGCCCAGACAGTCTGCAATGCAACGCTAACACGAAACATGGGCTTACTTAGAAGACATCTAGCAGCAGCAAAGGAAGAAAACCAGCGGCTACAAGAGCAGAACAGAGAAAAATTAGAAGCTGCCCTCGACCATCCAGACCAACCACTCAGTCCTAGCCGGTTCAAAGCCGTTCCCTCAGACTCAATGAAGATGCTGCTAGAGGATCATGTACGACTGCTAGATGAATACGATCGCATGAACGAGGAGTTACAGAAACTCAAAGATGATCATAAATTACTCCAGTTACGAACACCGGCACACCAACACATACCAGCACCTGTGGACCCCTCTCCTGACATCTTAGAGGAACTCAACGCATTACGGGCCCAGGTATCAAATCTTGAATCAAGGATCGCAGTATATGAAGCACCACCAAGGCCAGATTCCCCACCAGAGCTACCAGCTGATGAAGAAACTGTCACCATCCCGGTGGAGGAAACGTTTGAAGAGGCGTACGAGCCACAACCCATCCCAGGCGGACGCGTCACGGTCGAAGGCCAGATGACTTATGAACTCCCGACCCCCGTGTGGATGAAGACAATTGAGGAACTTGGGACAACACACTCAGCTAGAGTAGAGGCACAATTACATGCCATGGCGATGATAGAAGAAAGAATTTTACAGTCTCCATTCTTTGCTCATTTGGCCCCGTGACGATACATATATGGGCATGAGCTACAGTATAAACCGTATTTTATGTTAATGGCCAAATACCAGTTAGCCATCGAGAAAGAAACAGGTAAGAAACCATCGCATGCGACTCAATTCGAGGAGGATGATTTGCCACTCGATGCGCAACAAGGAGAGATCTATCAACCAGAGTGGCGCAAAGATTTACTACGAAAGTATCCAGAAATGATGAGTACATGGGTAAAGGCACCTTTGCATTTAAAGTACAACCCATGTTGGGGACCAGTACCACGACGCCGCTCCTGGACAACCTTTGCTATTAAGGTACAAAACAATAAGCAGTGCCAAGATTGGTTGAATTACCCCTATTTTAAGCCACCCATCGAGTTACCAACTATAGGCTACATGATGGCTACAATTCGCCACTGGCTCCCTAGATTAAAGCATATGGACGATATAGCGGCACATATGACTGTCAAAATCTTTGACATGATGCAAATGATTTTTAAAGTCTTCCGACGCGTCAAGGCACCTCATGTAAACACCCCGGGCTTTGAGCATGGCAATTTCGATCTGGTATATGATATGAGTACAACGCCATCACTACGGGTGTGTTATGCCTGGCATTGCAAAATAAAGTACCTACCGACGTGCTACAAGCAGACTTTCGAAGAGATGTTCACAACCGGCTTCTGGGAATACCATTCAGAGGTATTCATAAGCAGGCCTACACATTTATTACACTTATTTGCCTGTGAACGAATGGTCTATTCCACACACTATCAGCTCCCGCCACCGGAAGAACTGCAACCAATAGACTGGGAGAAACTCGAGGCCGACCTGGCCTGAGGCATTCGTATTTCCGAGCACACCCTCGCTCAAGACCTCCTACAGAACTATATCCGGCAGACCTCACAACAAGGTTCTGTCAGGGACGATAGAAGCGAGAGGGAGGGGGGTGTTGGAAGCAGCCAGAGGCATAGAAGACGCGGAAGCATGTAACGACAGAGCAGGGAGCCAGCCGAATCTTTTTTCAAAGAATCATGTTTCAAAAATACTTTTCAAAAACCTCCTACGGTGATTTTTATCACTATTGTAACATATGTAACATAGAAAAACCCTTTTCTTAATTTCTAGCTCCATTTTGTGCAAGCCGAGGAGTCCTCGAGCTTGAGGAGCTTAGGTAGAACAAGCGTATCAATTTTTGTTATTTTTAGACACCGTTTACCCTTCCAAATAGCATCTAGGACCTAATTTTTAACTATGCCGGTCACTAGATGTGAAACCGGTCAAAACTAGTCTAGAAACTATAAAAAGAGCTAGAGAGCTCATTTTTGAGGTTAGCTTGTGTGAGTAGAGAAGAGCTTAGAGCTATTTTGAGCTTGTAAGAGTGTTCTTGAGTAATAGAGTTAATTTCTCACCTTCCATTGTGTCTTGCTTGTCTCTTCGTAGTGTGTGTGTATGTGTGTGTGCATTTCTATGCTTCTCACCTTCACTCTCACTTCATCTCACATTCACGATCTTCATATCACTCCTATCTCTTCCGCGGATTGACATTAAGGAGGTGGAGCTTCTTAACGTGGTTCTCACCATTGTGCTAGAGCAACATATGCCCATAGGACAGTGCAGAGCATTATTTCTCACTGATCCATCGAATCTAGCAGCATCTTTTGGAGCATGTGAAGTAAAAAGTTGTTAGTACTTTTCGCCAATCCATTCGCCCATGGATAATAGGGTGAACTAAGTTTATGCTTAATTTGATATTCAATTGATTTAAAAAATCATTTCCTCTATCAGAGACTAATTCCAACGATAAGCCATAATGCACAAAAATGTCATGCTGCAATTTCTGGGTGCCTATCCGTGCAGTGGCTTGCTTGGTTGCTCATATGCAATAATCCATATAAGTCAAGATATACAAGGCTCTAGTGTGAGCATCAGGTGGTTTGATGGGACCTATAAAGTCCAAACTCCATTTCTCGAATGGTACCAGTGGAAGAACTGGTTGCAATGGAAAACATTGACTGTCTCGAGGTTCACCCATGTATTGGCATGGATCACAGTTCTGTACTTCCTGTTGAACATCTGAATACATAGTTGGCCACCATAATCCAGACTGTTGAATTTTTCAGACCGTAATCAAATGATTGAAGTGCCCACCAGTTGACCTGCATAAGCCTCTAAAATGACTGCTTGCACCTCATGCAGAGGCACACAATGCATCAAAATGCCGGTCGGATCCTTATGATACAACTGCCCCATAATCACTATAAATCTGCAACTACGGAGTCCCTGTTTTTTTCGTGCTCCTAAACTCAAGTACAATGGAGCAATACCATTTTCAAGAAAACCAAGCATTTCCTCGTACCAAGTGGGGTAAGCCTGAGGAGCATTCTCAACTTCAACCACCAAAAAAACTTTTGTGTCTGTAAGAGTGTCATCTACACCTTGGGGGGGGGGGGTTCTCCATGATCAATACTTGACAAGAAATCTGCAATAGCATGACTGGACCCTGGATAATGAACTATATCATATTCAAATTCTTGTAACAACAGAACCCACCAGGCAAGACGCCCTGCCAAATTTTGCTGCTTCACTAAATGCACCAGTGCACTATGGTATTCTTCTTCGGAATAATAACTATGGGCGAGACCCATTCTGGATTTTTAATGGGAATAATGTAGCCGACTTTTAGCAGTCTATCCAACTGGTGTTTGACCTGTTCTACAAAATTGGGGTTCATTCTGTACCTCTGTTGCATCACTAGGGTAGCATCTGGCTTAAGCAAAATCCGATGATGATAAAGCTTTGGATCTAGGCCTTTCATGTCTGCATATGTCCAAGTGAAAACATCTTTGTACTGTTGCAACAAAGCTATCAATGCCATCCAAAATTCCGAAGCAAGCTTTGAACAAATTTGGACTAGCTTTGGCTCTTCAGTCGTACCCAAATTGACCACTTCCAAAGAATCCTCTTCTATGTGTATCTTTTCGCTCTCCATGGGGTCTTTTATCACTGGATTGACACTGTCTTCCTCATAGAATTCCAAAGATGTCGTACAAACCGTGACTGCTATACTATCCTAGTTTGAGCTGATGATTGAATTCACATCAAGAACCCCGAATAAGAGCACATCCTTATTCGCTTCTAGAAACCATTGTTCCTCATCGTCTTTGAGCCCATCGAGCATGTGCGGAGGCTGTGCTAACAATGGTTTAAGCTCGAGAAGGCAATGTTGCTCTTCCTCTAATGGAACAAAAAACTTAGCATGCCCTCTTCAGAAGGTAATTGTTGTTTTTCCCCAGTTCTATCTAACTTTAACATTTTGTAACCACGGAAGGCCCAACAACAAGTTTAATCCAAATTTTGCCCTTTCAGCTCCAATACAACAAATGTAATGTTGAATAGAACCTACAAAATACGAATAGGTATATCCTTTACCAACCTCACTAGTTGTACTTGTGATTGATCTTCCATCCGAACAAAGAAGGGAGCTGGGTCAATTCTATTCCAGCCCATGTGCTTACATGTGATGGTAGATGCAATGTTGATACTAGATCCTCCATCAGTCAAAAACTTTGGGATATATTTATTTTTGTATACCACTATGATCCTAGGGATCGCATGATCCACTATCTTGTCAGACACATCCCTTACCATGGAGACGATGGTTCCGGACTCCCAAAAGGTGAATATTTTTCCTATAGTTGTTGTAGTAACTATTTTCGAAATGCTAGAACTAGCTCCAGTAAGGCCCTCAATGATCATTTAATATGTGATTCATGTAGAAACTCACAATACTCATCATTCACTAGTGGTTCATGGTTTGTATACCCTTGTTTCTATTCCGTCCAGAGCTACTGATCCTGAAATTTACTAGTAGTCTCCTAATCCGTAGGCATAGCCTGGAACATTTTAGATACCAATAAACCTATTGATGGTTCAGCATGCTTCTTTGACTCTTGAATAATTTCCTCAGATATCTTACCAACTGTGTTGTGTTGCTTCTTTCTGGAAGATTCCGATAGGACTAACGAAGGCTCTACATAGTGCGGTGGGTACTTTGTAGCCCACTGTACTGCCTTCTTAAGTGTTTGCTTTTGCTATAAAGGTGTTAAATAATCCCATTTTTGTCCACTTGAATACTCTTTCAGGGACCTGGTGATTACTGATGCTGAAGGCTCCAAATACTCCAAGGTCACCACATTAGCCATGGGTGCCTTGAGCTTAGCTTCTTGCTTCCATTGATCATATTCCTTGGCCTCCTTGCATTCCCACACTCTATGACCATATTGTAAACAGAATTGACATTGAATTGGTCGATTACCCAAATTGCCTGGCCCAAGTTGTTGAAATCTCCCACCTCTACCAAAATCTTGTCTGTTTGGCCGGAACCCACACCTTTACTCCAAAAAGTGCTATGAATCCAGATATTGGGATGGCCCTGCAAATCTAATGTCTTGACTATTCTACCACTGTCCGATAGAGACTTGGGATTATATCCAACTGAATTCCCTTTCCAAAAAGGTATGTCTACTTGTGTAGTAGAGACTAGTGTATTTTTTGCATTAAAATGACATTCCTCTAAACTTTGATTAGTCTTGTTACGAATTGGGCAAAATATCTGGTTTAGCACACAATTGGCTGTGATGTTGCTCGCATTCCTACATTGTAGACAATACAACTATTTCTCTGGGGTCATACCCTTATTGAACACCGAATTAGTTTTCTTAGAGCCCAAGTTGGCAAATTGCATCTTTCGATCCATCCTGATAGCTAAATCAATGACTTGATCAAGTGTACGAGATTGGTTGAATGTATACATATAATTTTTTTTTGATGGGGGGCTGAAGTCCATCAACAAAAAATTATGTTAACATCTCTTTAGTATGACATTTGTCTACCGAGAGTTTCCGCATCGTGGATCCGAAATCCGACTCATATTGTTCGACCGTTCCTTTCTGCATCATATATTGAAGTGAAGAATGTAGTTTTGAAACACTCTTGGCAGTCCAAATTGCTGTAAAAAGGCCTCCTTCAACTCATCATAAGTTGAAAAATAATCAGGAGGATAATCAATAAGCCATTTTACTGCATCGCTGGCTAACGTGGCTTGGAATACCTAGAATTTGTGTCGATTATCATTAAGGTTATGATGGTTACATGCGTACTGATTTTCAAATGTGCATACATGTACATTTGGATCCTCATCCCCTTGCACATAAAAATGAGTATAATTTAACGCTAGCAATGGGTATCTATTTTCCATCAGGTCACCAAGCATTTGTAAGGTACCGGTTTGAGCCGAACTAGAGCTAACTGCAACTCTGGCAAGGGTTCGTTGCCGTCGCTTTGGCCTACTTCAACGGGTAATTGTTCTTCCTAAAGGTGGCTCTGTTGGTTGGTTCCACTGAATTCCCCCCTTGCCACAATACTTTAGTAAGCTTGCCGCCCTGCCACTCAAAGAGTAAATCCTTCAAAAGCTTGGGGGTTAAAACTTCGGTTTCCACCCAAAACTGCACTTCCTCTAGGATGATAATTGCATCTTCAAGAGGGATATCTTCAAGCTTCAATGTTGCGAGGGTCTGCTACATGAATTCATCTCAATAATCGTAAGGATACATCTTCTTTAAGTACTCCTTGCCACTTTGTACCGACATCAATCCACTCTAGGTTGTGTTCTATTACCCCATCCCATCATGGTCGCCATAATGTCTGGGTTGTATTGTGTACCGTAGTATTACAGATATCCTGAAATGATAGGTTTGAGAATGGGGATTTACGAATATAAAGTACTCATAAACATGTATTTTTGTTCCACACTGCTTACATAAACAATTCTTATAAACATAAAGCTTTAATACCGTACAATATAAATAGAATCATAATATCATAACAGCAAGTAAACTCTTTGATTTTAGAGAATGTGTTATTGCATTGAAGTAATCTTCTTACAATGGAGTGCTTCAGATAGTACAAACTTCACCCACTTTCAATCTCTATGTATCTGCTCTTCTTCGTACACGTCACTTCCGAAATCTGCTCGTAAGATACAACACCATACTTCTTTGTAATTGCTACACACCGTTCTAAACTTCAGAATACAAAATTACCAAAACTAACAATTCCAAAAACTCTTAGTATGTAAATTCAGTTCCTATTACATTGAAATGGTATTTTTGTTACAAAGAAAGTGGTCGTCCACACCAGCTTCTAACACAACCAAAGAAAATTGTAGGTGACTATGTGACCAAGATAAAGGATGTAGCTGATCAACTTGGGAGTATTGGAGAAGAAATAGAAGAAGAGCAGATAGTAAGGCATATCATAAATGGCATCAAGGCTGATGACAAATGGGAATCCTTCACCATAGCAATGGACCTTCATATGGACATGCAGATACCTGACCTCAATACATTGATGGGGCAACTCTTCACACATGAGACAAAGCTCCACAAGAATGGAGATACTTCTAGAGGTAATCAATTTTCTACCCTTTACATAGATAAAAATAAGAGTAAGGATAAAGGCAAAGGTAAAAGGAATGAAGAAGAGGCAAGTACCTCTCAAGTGAATTTCACAAGTAGAGGAAGAGGTACTAGAGGAAGGGGCAGAGGAGCAAAACAAGGCAGGGGGAGACCATACAACTGTTCACCTTGCAAGATTTCTTGGACCAATCATACCACAGATGAATGCTTCAGGAACACAAAGAATCAGGGAGGAAGAGGCTTCCACAAAGGAGGCTATGGTCAATCAAGAGGCAGATTCAATAATGGAGGAAACAACTACCATCATTACAACTAAGGCTACAACAACCAAAACTATCAAGGAGGCTTCAAAGGAAGAAGAGATTACAAGTATACAGATGATCAAGAAGATTCCATACTACTCATGAATATGACAACCAAGCAAAGTAAAGATGATGAGTACCTACTCTATATTGATCCTGGTTGCTCCAATCATGTGGCAGGCAATGTAGCATTGTTGTCGGATCTTGAAGAACCCAAAGGAAAGCATGAAGTCCTGATAGGTGATGACAATAGGCACTCTGTAAAGAAGATTGGAAATGTTAAAGCATCTGATGGTAACATGAATCTCCTAAGTAGGGTATTCTATGTGCCAACAATAACAAAAAACCTAATCAGTGTTGGACAGATTGTTGAGAAGGGTTTACAGGTTAGATTCACAAGGTCTGGAGCATATGTGGAAGACCCTCAACAAGGCTTCAAGAGGATTGCAAAAGGTGAGAAATCTAGTAGAATTTTTACATTTGAAGTTGACGATACAAGGAATGTTGCTCTCTTCAATTATAAAGATCAAACCCTATCTAAATTGGAGATATGTCATAAGAGACTAGGTCATATAGGTGAAAGGACATTGAAGCAAATATGCAGGGATTAGAGTGTGCTTGGCATTCCAAATGTATCCAAGCAACACATGATTTACAAATGTGGGGCATGCCAATTTGGCAAATCACATAGGAAACCATTCAACGGAAGAGGATACATGTATGAAGACTACTTGGAGCTTGTGCACATAAATATGTGGGGTCCTAGAAGAGAGACATCAATTTCAAGGTCAAGGTATTATGTCTCATTCATAGATGACTATAGTAGGTGGACAATACTTTACTTTATGAAGCATAAAGATGAAGTCTTCACATGTTTCAAGAAGTATTTGGCATTGGTTGAGAATCAAACTGGTAGAATCTTGAAGAGGCTCGGATATGATGGAGGTGCTGAGTATTTCTTACATGAGTTTGACTCCTTCTTATAGGAAAGGGGCATAAAGAGAGAGATTACAACAAGGTACACTCCTGAACAGAATGGAGTGACAAAGAGAAGAAATAAACTAATAGTAGAGGCTCCAAGATCAATGTTGAATGAGAAAAAACTTCTGAATTACTTATGGGAAGAGGCTGTTTCCATAGCCACTTATCTAATCAATAGGTTTCCATCCAAGTCCCTAGATGGAATGACACTTTTTGAGACATGGAATGGCAAGATCCCTTCTTTAGATCATTTAAGATCTTTGGGTGCATTGCTTATGCACATATACCTTCACAGATTAGGGGAAAACTTGATCCAAAAGCTAAAAGATGCATATTCATTGGCTATGATCAAAATAAGAAAGGACATAGGTTATATAATCCCACTAACAAAGGATTTACAGTTAGTAGGGATGTGGTATTTGATGAAAATAGCTCCTGGTTTGAATATGATTGTAGGAAAATAAAGCTACCTTATGACTTGGAAAATGATTTTCCAAATCTGAATTAAGAAGAACCACACATATCAGAGGATGTCAACTTAGAAGACGAAGAATAGATTGATTTCAAAGCTTGGAAGTCCAAGGGCAAGACAAAGTTTAAACAATTGGAATATATTCTAGAGTCATCCAATCAAGCACTTGGAAGATCTCAAAGGGAAAGTAGGAAACCTATAAGGTATGGCTATGACACATCACTAGTCACCAAGCATTCTATATACATGGCTAAAGATTCTATGTCAGAGGAACCTTCTTCATTTGAAGAAGCCAACAAGAAGGAAGAATGGAGAGAAGGTATGCAAGAAGAAATTGAAGCACTTCAAGAGAATAGCACTTGGGATTTGGTTCCCAAAAGACCATTAATGAAGGCAATAAGATCCAGGTGGATTTACAAAGTGAAGAGTTCAGATGGTACAATCAATAGGTAAAAAGCAAGGCTAGTAACAAAGGGGTTTGCTCAAATCCATGGAGTGGATTATGAGGAGACCTTCTCACCTATAACTACGATGCCAAATATCAGAGTTTTAGTAAGTATTGTTGCCTCAAAAAATTGGAATTTGTACCAATTAGATGTTAAAAATGCATTCCTTAATGGATGGATCTCTGAAGAGGTCTACATGGCTCAACCACTAGGATATGAAGACAAAGAAAAACTTGATTATATATGTAAATTAAGGAAATCATTGTATGGTTTAAACCAAGCTCCTAGTGCTTGGAACCATAGGCTTTTCACATACTTGCAGAACCAAGGCTTTGTTGCAAGCAAGGCAGATTCTTCATTGTTCATTAAGAAGACTAATTCAGAAGTTATTTATCTATGTGTTTATGTGGATAATATCATTATTATAGGGAATCATGCCAATGGCATCAGGAAGATCAAAGCTCAGATGAAGGAAGATTTCAAGATCAATGATCTTGGATTGCTTACATATTCTCTTGGATTAAAGATTGTTTATACAGATTCTGGTGTTTTCATTACTTAGAGGAAGTATATCCATGATATGCTAGTTAAGTTCAAGATGGAAAATTCAAAAAGTGAAAATACACCCATGGAATTGAACTACAAACTTAGTTCTCATGAAGGAGAGCTACTTGAAGACATTTTATGAAAGTCTTTTAGGGAGTCTCAATTATGCAACCCTAACAAGAGTGGACATATGCTATGGAGTAAGTACCATAAGCCAATTCATGGATACACCAAGAAAACCTCATATGGAAGCTTCCAAAGGGATCTTAAAGTACTTGAAGGGTACCATAAATGAAGGACTATTTTATCCATTTACATTTGACTTGGATATCAAGCTATACTTTGATGCAGATTGGGCTGATTCAAAAGATGATAGGAGGAGTATCTATGGCTACTTATCTTTTGCAGGATCAAAGTTGATTTCATGGTCATCAAAGAAACAACCAAATATGGCATTGTCATTAACTGAAACGGAATATAGAGGCCTAGCAAATGCAACACAAGAGGAAATGTGGATAAAACTACTCTACTCATATTTGGGGCTACATACATACACTCCAATGATTTTTGGAGATAACATTAGCTCACTTCATTTAGCTGCTAATCTTGTATATCATGCAAGGACCAAGCACATTGAAGTGCATTATCATTATGTGAGAGAGAAGCTACTTAGCAAGGACATACAATTGTCTTATGTATCAACCAACTTGCGATGTGCAGATATGCTAACCAAATCTTTGGATGGAACTAAATTGAACATGTTCAAGATGATGATTGGATTGTAGGAGATTAAAGAAAATTGAAGCCCAATCATATTAGGCTTGAGGGGGAGCTATTGGTACAATTACTCCAAGCCTAAATGCTTGATCATATGTACATTCGTGTATTGGCACATGAATAACCTCTTGTAAAAGATTGAGTCTTTACTCCTTGTAGAAGTGCATGGAAGGAATCACTTCAATCACAAATATTTAAGGAGAATATTTTCACGAGTTATTGGTGAGGTAGATGGAGAATGAGATCCTAAAATTTATCGATACTCTTTGTTACAAGTCTGAATTTCAAAGTCAAAAAGAGCTCCAACTTTTAGCTATAGAATAGCACTTCAAAAGTTGCATAAGTGCTGGCCAATTTGAAGAGGTTTTGAGAAGGATATTATGTTGATATTGAGTTCACACCATAGCTCTACCATTGCCCTCACATTGTGCAATCATTCATTGCCAATGTCAATGTAAACTATGTGCATTAATACATATAGTTTTCTCATATCGCATATCTTCTACTCTATCATGTACCACTCAAAACAGTGGACTTCTATGACTTGGTTCTCAATGTATACTTGATCATTTGATGTGATTCAAGTTGTTATAGATTCATAATACTATCTATTTTCTTGCTATCAAGTTTCATTATCGTTGCCTTATCCAATCTTGATTTATGAGCTAAATAGGGCTCATTGGTCTGCATACTATAAGTCCTCAAAAATGTCGGGATTCACCTCTAACTTGCTAAACATAATACTCTGAGTATGGTCCATCATTTAAAGTGAAATTACTTGAAAATGTATGCTATCCTAGTTAATTAGATATGAACAAAAGCATTTTATTCAATTGTTAGCAGAGAAGGAGTACTGTTCATTTCCTTGAGCAGGTGTAGTGACCAAAATAGCAAGCTTTGGTTCATAGTTGAAACTTCTACTCTTTTGTTTTGATCCAATGATTTGAGGATCATACTCCAAAGTACTTGGGTGATTATTTGTGCTTCTTGGAAATCTCAATAGGTCTACTTTGCACTCCTCAACTCAATTTTGGCCGACGTGAAGCAAGAGTTTGCAGCACCATCTCATCTCTAGAAGGTGTCTACCATCTCCTCCAACAATATTCAAGTAATGGAAATCTTTCTGAACTTGTGTTCAATGTTGAATCAAAAAACTCTGATGTATTGGGTGTAGATTCCTCAAGAAAACTAAGTTGTTTTTTAGCAGATGGTTTATCCAAATGTTTCAAGATAGGACCTAATAATCCATAGGTGACACCTCTGCCTACAATATCTTTGTGTACTTCCCGCTCATGCATATTCCGGACCAAGTCGATGGGATACCACATCCGTTTTGAGGAATTTTAAAAGTTTCAAGTTCATCCATTTTTCCAGATGTATTTGCACTAGCGTAGTCTAGTAATGCCAAAGCTCTCTAGCTTAGCCCATCTCTAGCATTCCATTTGCACTAGTTCCTTACTAGAAATATCAGTTGAACCATCCAAATCCTCTCTCTTGTTACACATTGGAATCTGCACCAAGACCATGGGATGTGTAGAGTTGGCAAGCTTCACATCATTCTTAATCAATACAAACTTATAGTGTTTTTGTGGCTTCCTCTGTAGAAGCTTGAAAAGCACAATAGAAACACACATGTATACCCTCTCCATGAACATTATTATTAACATGACAAGGCATACGTTCACTATCAGCTCTACAACCGAAGCGACAATTGAGCTTGGCTCAAAAACAAAAAAATCCACCAACTACCCCACAATGTTGCTCCACCTACCATAGATAACCGAGAAGGGAGAGTGCAAGGATCGAAGAGATCCCTACCCCCTTTTACAGGTGGGAAGAGGCCAACCTGGCCCGCAAGTAAGGGAGGTGTAGTGCCATAAATTATTAAGTTGCATGTCATTTGGCATCAGTAGTCATGCAATTAAAGATTTTCCTTGAGTTGAAGCCTTTGTGACCTTCTTGTATAATTTGTGATGTTATATGGAATATTGTTTCTACATGATGTGTCATGAGTCTAGAAACTTGTCCGCCTAAAATTTTTGAAAAAACTATCCTAAAAAAATGACACCAACCAACATACCAAGGAAAATGGATGCAGACTATAATTAACAAACACACATAGGATCCAAGCCTTGCATTGATTGGAGAAGCAAATTTAACATAAGTGCTCCAAAAAACTATGATGCATCAGTGCCAGTCTTAAACATGTCGCCAAGACAAAACTTTCCAGCTATACTTGATCAAAACACCCCACCCAAATACTCTTGGCTATGTAATGATATGTATATGGTTACTGAAAAACCAGTCAAATGTGTTCACATGTCACAATCAATACCCATATTCATTCATGGTCTTCGATTGGCTCAATACAAACACAAATTCTTTTGTTGATATCATGCACTCAAATATATTCGTGTTGACATATACACACATCTCAATGAATGCAAACACAATCTTACTCCTTCTGGGAAATTTTTAGAAAAAAACTAATTTTGGATGGCTATATCTATCAGGAAGACATAGAAGTGGGCTTAATATTTATACTTTGCCCCATGCAACCCATACAC